>JAPYZA010015219.1:0-10618 GCA_030522685.1 Eupelmus azureus | reverse complement strand
ACAGCTAAAATAATTTAAACACGATAAAATAAAATTTTTTTTTCACTTATTTCGATAAAAAGAATATCGTTAATCAATCAGAAAAAAGTTTTATAACGAAATCTAATTGTATTTTTATTTTTTTAGCTGCATAACGATATATTTTTAACTAATTTTTATTAAATTTTTAATATTTTATCGATTTTTTATAATTTAAATTAGTATAAATATAATTTTATTTTTTTATGTTGTCAGAATAGTTACCATAGAATAAGCTCCAAAAAGTTTTATATCGATATCTTATTTTTATACTTCAAATCGTAGCGCTCAGAAAAAAGCGCTATTAATTGGCCAATTTTCGTCGTATGTTACTCTTTCTTTTCTTTATTTGGGGTAACGCGAGTAGAAAATAAGATTGGTGTCATAAGTTTTAGTGGATTTATTTATTTAAACTTTTAAAATCGTATATATTTTATTTTATTAACTTATTTATAATACAATTGGATTTTTATTTAAGAACCACTAAGTTTCATTCTTGCGTAAACTTTTACTTATTATTTAAATTATTGTAAATTAATTTTGAAATATTTTTATTTGTACTATTACTTTAATAATCTAAATCAAATGGATTGAGAATTACCGGTGTAATCCGGTGTAATAAATTCAACAATTTCGGACACTAGAAGTGCAGAACGAGCTCGAAGAATAACACGTCAAGTTGGTAGAGAAATTGCATTCGAACGTTCAATGAGTATGAAGACTCCGCAAGAATCTTTTTTGTCAAATGAAAAAAATTAAAATAGATTGGTCACTTAGCAACTACAGGAGGTTTGTGGCCTGTATATACAACAGCAAATTTGATTCCTGCAAATTTGCTAAAATATATATCTTGTAAGTATGAAACTGGCTGTAAGAGTATGATTTGCAGTTCTAAAAACCATGGTCTTCGCTGCTCTGAGATTCGCTACAACTGTCACGAATAGTCTTGTTCAAACATAGAGGAAGTCACTTAAGAGATAGGGGATGAAACAGTGAACAACGATGTCAACGAAGAAAATGATGAAAAAGAAGATACGCAACACAGCAAACGACAGGGACTATATTAATTTTTTTATTTACTTAATTAGTTTTAATGGTAAAAAATTAAAAATGCTTGTAAAAATAAATTAAAATGGTATTTAATTACACCGGATTACACCGGTAATTCTCAATCCATTTGATTTAGATTATTAAAGTAATAGTACAAATAAAAATATTTGAAAATTAATTTACAATAATTGAAATAATAAGTAAAAGTTTACGCAAGAATGAAACTTAGTGGTTCTTAAATAAAAATCCAATTGTATTACAAAGAAGTTAATAAAATAAAATATATACGATTTTAAAAGTTTAAATAAATTAATCCACTAAAACTTATGACACCAATCTTATTTTCTACTCGCGTTACCCCAAATTAAGAAAAGAAAGAGTAACATACGATGAAAATTGGCCAATTAATAGCGCTTTTTTCTGAGCGCTACGATTTGAAGTATAGCTTATAAGCTTTCAGTTTCCAAAGGCAAGCGCGCCGTGATACCCCCACTCCGTCTCCCGCGCTGCTGTCGGCCGCCTTTGCTCGTTTAGCTTTTTTCAAGATTAGATTTTTAGTTGAAAATTGATATGGACAGTAATGACTAATAGTTATCTTAAAAGTATAATTATTGAACTGTAGCACCAAATTTGAAAAATTAAAATATCTCGTTTATTAACGGAGCAATAGATTATTACAAAAAAACGTATCTTGTGTTACGTGCTGGCTCTCAAATATAATTTTTTAGAGCCATACGTAAGTCTAGCACTGCACAAGAGCTGAGTCGCAATAATAGGTAAAAGTTTACGCAAGAATGAAACTTGGTGGTTTTAAATAAAAATCTAATTGTGTTACAAAAAAGTTAATAATAGTACATTATGCAACATGGGTGTAAAATCGCAGATTATTCCGGCGGGTGAGTTTGCTGCCCGAGCGAAGCGAGGCATTTTGCGATCGTTTGGTGCTGGGTTACACAGCGGTATTCATGGCGTGCCTAAACTCGTGCAAATGCTCATCCCATCTACCATGATTTGCGCCCACGAAGGTCGCAATCATGGTTTTGAGAGTTTGATTTACCCTCTCCAGAGGATTTGCTTGAAGAGGAGACGGTGGAGTCGTAGTATGCTCAACCCCGCACTCGCTAAGCAAATTCTCCCTTGTTTTGTTTATGAACTCCATACCGTTATCAGTGAGGAGAAAATCTGGTGTACTCCACCGAAATAGCACGAGTTCCTCCAAGGCTCTCGCAATATTTTTCCCGTTGGCTGTTCTCATCGGTTTCATCTCGACCCAACGTATGAACCGATTCTGGAATACGACCACATACTTGTATTGGTTCGTACTCCGAGGCAGTTCAATCACGTCGACCGCAACCACGGCCCAGGGACGCTCAACAATGCGCTTACCCATCATGCCTTGTGGTGCGGCCTGAGATACTTTATATCTCAGGCATATATCACAGCAGAGCACAAACTCTCTCACTCTGTGATATATGCCGGGCCAAAAGTACTCAGCGGCCACGCGCCTATACGTCTTCTCGACACCGAGGTGTCCAGCTGACGGGTCGCAGTGTGCATCGCTGAGTACTCGCTCTCGATGTTCCTCCAGTACCACCAATCTCCAACCTTCTTCCTCCGAAATTACCGCATCGAGCAGTTAGTCGCGAGTGAAGCGATACAGCATTCCATCTTCCACTTTCCAATCTGAAAATTTCCGAGGGAATTGCTGCACGTCATTCACTCGCGCCACGTACCACTCATCTTCGATCTCCGAAAACTCCGTAATCTCAGCCTCCTCATACCCGATGCCTCTCGACAGCGCATCTGGGACGTGATTTAGTGCACCCTTTTTATGCACTATCTCGACGTCCCACTGCTGCAGCTCGAGAACCCATCGCGCAAGGCGACCGGTTGTATCTTTCATGCTCCGAAACTATTTTAGGGCGCTATGGTCCATTAAAACGATGAAATGATATCCCTCGATGTAAGGACACAGCCTCTTGATGGCCCAAACCAGAGCCAAACATTCCTTCTCCGTAGTCGTGTAATTCTTCTCCGCAGAATTTAAAACACGGCTCTCATACACGATGGGATGCACGCCGACCTCGCTCTCCTGTGTGAGCACCGCACCTATAGCATAGTCGCTGTTGTCACACTGGACTGAGAAAGGACGCGAGAAATCTGGCCGCGCAAGCACAGAAGCTTCAACAAGCGCTTTCTTTAGCTGCTCGAAAGCTTCCTGCTGCGACTGGCCCCACTTGAAAGTCTTTTCCTTTCGGAGCAAACTCACGAGTGGGATTTTCATCTCCGATTCTCCGTCAATGAATTGCGAGTACCAGTCCACCATGCCCAAGAACGTTCTCGGTTCTTTCACACTCCTTGGCGGTGGTTAGTTTAATACCGGCGCGAGTCGTTCTGGATTGGGGCGCAAGCCATCACAATCCAGAATGTATCCCAGATACGGGACTCGCGCACAGCAAAATTTGCTCTTCTCCCGATTAATCACTAGCCCAGCGTCGACCACTCTTTTAAGTACGAAGACGAGCCATTTTATGTGCTCCTCGAACGACTCTGTGACTTTAATCAAGTCGTCGAGATACCCAAACACATAAGGCTCACACTCCGGGTCGAAAAGCGCATCGATGAGCCTCATAAAGGTCATCGGCGCTCCAGCGAGGAAAAACCGCATTCTTTTGAATTGCCACAGGCGCGAGCACGACACGGCGAATGCGGTATATTTCTTGCTTTCTTCGCTCTTGGGTACTTGGTGGTACGCCTTCTTCAAGTCGACCTTAGAGATAAACTTCGCTTTGCGCAATTTATCCAATATCGCATCGATATGCGGTCTTTGATAACACTCAATGCGCGAAAGCTTGTTTATCTCTCTATAGTCGACACAGAAGCGGAAATTGTCGGGATTTGTGCCGACAATCACCGGTGGGCTACACCACTCGCTGGCGCTAGGCTCGATGATGTCCCGCTCGTGCATTCTCCGAAACTCGGCTCGCCCCTTGAACATCGATATGATGTTCTATAAGGGTCGTAAAGCCGTGCGTCTGTTGAGGCGGCGGAATGAGTCGCGCTACCAGCGCGTCCACTCTCTCACGCTGCTCTTCAGACGCTTCTTCGATTCCCGCGCACTCGAACTTAAGTTGGGCTGCGCTACCGGGATCTCCGATATCTCTGGCTCCGAGGAAATTTCTCCATTCTCCGAGTACTCCGATTTTCCACTTGGCTGATTTATGCTTACGCGCACGTCGCAGTCGATCGCAAAGTTCACGCCTAACACTAGGCCGTGTTCTTTCGCGCCTGAGACGCGCAGCATAATCGGCTACTGGACTTCTTCAACTTCTAGGAGAGCCTCTACAATTCCGTATGTTTGTATAGGCATTCCTGCAGCTCCGGTGACCACTTGTTCGAATTCGCGCCACTTGTTTTTACTCGACTGTGCTACGCGCACGTTCGCAAGTAACACCATTGCGCCGGGGTCGTACAGCGCGATAACATCTTGTCCGTGGAAATTTACGGACAAATATTGCCGTCTGTCAACTGTGGCTTTGTTGGGCCCTTCCCAACCCCCCCCCCCCCCCCCCCCCGGCTGTAGAACCCCGTTCTGCACAGTCCAAGCCCATGCCCTAACGGCCAGTCGAGCCCGCCCACGCGCCCTGCTTCCAATGTTGGAGCTGGTCGCGGCGCACGAAGTCGCACCTCTCCGTGCACTCGCTGCGTAGAATCTCGTTATTCCGCGCAGTTGTCGCAGGAGAAGGCGCCGATAAAATCTGATTTTCTTCGCATTCTCGGGGCGCCTACATCGCTTGCCGTCTCAATTTCCGAACCATCACCGAAATCTTCATTCGACTCGTGCAGAGGCGAGGCCCGCATGTCGCTCATCGTCTCGCTTTCCGAATCGCTTCCCAATCCTTCACCGATTGACATCATGGAGATGCCTCCGACTACATCTCCCAGGTCCTCCCCGTGATATTCACAGATCTCCGAAATTATCTGCGCGCAAGCGGTAGCGGGGGGCTCTTCTGTTCGTCCGTTTTCCGCCTGAATTAATCCTTGGCGAATCGCCGCGCAATCAGTGCAGGTCGCAAACGTCAGGTTTTACGCCCCGCACATGATGCAGCAAGTGACCGTCGGATTAATTTGTGCCGCTGGCGCTCTCTACTGCGCCGGCGGCTGCTGTGGCACGCGCGGCTGGAATTGTTGCTGCTGGTTTTGCTGCTGGCGCGTGAAAATTCCATGTGGGCAACTCCTCAACATATGCTCATGTTCTCCGCAGGTGAAACAGGTGCGCAACGCGCACTCTGCTGCACGATAGCCGACGGCTTTGCACACGTTGCAAATGCCTATAAAACCATTCGGCGCCGCGCCAGGAGCGCGCTAGGCAGCTCTTGTCGTCGAAGATTTACTCCAATTTTGTCCGGCTGGCGGTATTTGGCTCTGCGTCTCCAGCTGTTGTTGCGCTTGATTTCCAAACCGCGCCCCTTGAGGCGGCGCAGATTGAATCAGCGTAACTTGCTCCGAATTATTGTGTTTTTGGGCATTTTTCTTGCCCCTTTTCCCACCCCGCTTTCCACGTTTCTTCACCTGTAGTTCAACGGGGTTGTTTTGTGGCGCTTGTTCTTGCACATGCGCCCATGCGCAGAAGCTGCTGACTTACCGAACTTCGCCATATTCTCCGTGATTTCTTCCCACCATCTGCCGATCTTCACGATCTCATCCCGGCTCCTAACCGAATGATGCACGAAGACCTCCAGGTACATAGGCAGCAGCTGTTTCAGCGCCAATCGTACCAGCGTCTCCTTCTAGGGTGGATGTTTAAAGCGGCCAACTATCAGCTGCAGTTTACAAATGAACTGCGCTATTGGCTCGCCTTTGCGCTGCTCTTTAGCGCGTAGCTCCATGTAAAGAGCGTCGTCTGACGCTTCCTCACAGAACCGCGTTTTAAATCTTGAAAACTCCGCATGCGTGGAGTGACCGACAAAAACCGCGTTTGCGCTGGCCCTTCAAAGACGCATAATAAAGATGCCAGGATCACTGTGTCGATATACGGAGTGTCCCACAAGCATCTTTCCAATTTCAGCAGAAACTCGTCCGCATTCGCTGAGTCAGTGCCCGAGAATCTCAGGAAATAATTCCTCATATGTTTCACGCACTGGTCGCGGCGGCACAAGGTCGTCTCGCCTCTCCGCGCGCGCCCTGAGCGGTCGCTTGCGCGGGGCTCTGATGTGTTGGAACTGATTGACCTTACGCTGCTCTTCGATCTTCTTCGCCGTAGAATCTTAGTTGTCGCGCCTCTAGGCTGCGATCTCTGCTCCTGAACTTCTCCGTGTCCCGCTGTTCTATTCCCAGGCGGATCTGGTAGCTGCTCCGTATTAATCACCGTGCCTGTTTCAGGCTGCTGGTGCTTAGAGCCGCTCGCAGTATCCGCATCCTGCTGTTGCCGAGCAGCCTCGCGATGCAGTACCGACCGCTATAATGGCATCACAGACTCCATCATATCCATGAATTAAGTCATGCGATCCTTCACTGCCGCTTCGGACGCGCGCGCGCCAGCTGCTTCTCCGTGTTCTCCGTTATTTTGAGCAGCAGCAAGCTCTGGCGAAGCGTCAGGTGCTCTGTAACCAGGAGCTTGCGCTCCGCTCGCTGAGGCTGGTACACCCCAAGGCTGCAATCAATATGGCGTCGGCCAAAGGTTCGCTCCGGGGCTCAGCTGACTTGGTGCTGGCAACGATGGGCTTAACATCCCTCCCGCGCCTGAGGCTGCAGGAAGTTGCCAAGCAGGGATTGAACCGAAGTTCCAGCTCCAAGTGGGAACCGTTTTTCCCGCACAAAGCAGGTTACGGACGAAGAAATTAAGAAAACGCTAGAAATTTGTCTGTAATGCTTTTATTGATTCCACTAAGAAAGTCATCTGTACTGTCTCGAGGTTACCGCAATACTCTCGCAAACAACATTGTATCTGCCGCGCAACGGACATCAATTGTTTTATAGGCTACATCTTCACATGTTATTTTCATATATAGCTACTTTTCAGTTCATATCATATGTTATTGATTTTTCGTACAGTGTTGTTCTATTGAATATCTTAAGCTAAATATCGATCCGTAATAACCGTCGAAGCTCCACTCTCCAATAATCCCGTCGAGACTGACGAAACCTGTCTCTGGAGCTGTGATTGTTTTGATGTAGATCAGCTGATTCGATTTCAGGTTCGACGAGGTTACCACTGTCATTGAATTATTGGCCGTCGGGGTAGCTGTACTCACAGCATCCTGCACGATAAGGAGCACGGGTGTCACAGGGATTGTACTCACCTTGCTCTCATACTCGCGCAGGATCTCGTCGAGTCTTGTCTCCGAGAGTTCGGCCGCGCCCTCATAATCGGTCGCTGAGGCCGATCTCTTTTTGTTGGTGCGCGATTTCGCAATACCAACTCTCCACAATTTCTCACAGACGAACCTCGGTCCGCTGCGAGGACGACGTGTTAGGAGGCCCATTAACGGGTCTCATGGGACTATCTCCGTCAGGGGCGTTTGCCTGAGAAGATATCTCCAGTAGCGCTTTTTTCTGAGCTGCTCGGAGCCCTCCGTGGCTAGACCGGCGGCAAACATCGCCGTCATCACCTCATCGTAGGACATTTTGTCTACATTTCTCCGTAAAAGTCTGGCTTCGCTGCTCCGCCGCAGCAAGTGGCCGACGCGCCGCTCGTAGTCGGCCTGCTCGGTCGACCCTTCCGCCATCGCGCAAAATTAATTTTTAATTTGCGTGTCTCCGAAAATTTTGTGTAAAGAGCGCGCCTGCGTCAGCGCTCTCTACACTCCGCCGAAACGAAAAGAAAGGAAAGAAAAAAAATTGTTATATACGCGCGCGCTTCTAAGCTGCGTTGCGTAGTCAAAAAAATTTTTTTCAACCGCTAGTGCTGGCCCTGAGGATTTAGGCACTCTTTCCGCGCGCTCCGCTCCTGCCAAAAAAGAGAGAGACGGAAAGATATGCTGGCTAGCCGCGCGAGCTCGCTCAGCGCGCCAGCCGCAGCACATTTCACTCTCTCTCCCACTCTCCGTTCGCGTCAGCTCGACCGCCCGAGCATTGCCGATCATCCCACGCGCGTGTGCCGGCTTCCGAAACGTAAACACGCGCGCTGGTGTTTTGATCCTCGCGGTGCGTGCCTATTCACTCGACTCGCACGAAATATTTAATCCGCGTCGAAATAATATTTCGCGTCTAAAACCGAGCCGAGTTTTCGATGTTAAACCCGAGCGTGCGAGACACTCAGCTAGGCTCTTGTTTACACCGTTCCTTGTTTTGAACTCGACCGCTGCTTCGTCCAGCAGCCAAGTAAACAAGGGGATTATCTCTGCTTCTTCCCGAACACCGAATATTTAACGGTCACGCTGAAATATTTCCTCACGGCCGAAAATTATATGTCGACGAATTCGCGAAAATTTCTTCGCCACGCTGCGCGGAAAATTCTATGCAACAGGCCATCCGTGGCCGCGCAAATTTTCCGTCGCGCACTGGTGTCAAAATTTCTTGTCGCGAAAGAGCGCGTATTACTCTCCGCGCCTCGAAATCGTATCCGACACAATCACAACATACACAGTACACTGGTCTTTTTTCTGTCTTTCCTGATGTCGCGCTAGAAAATTAAAAAGTTTTCAACAGGACTGCCGTAATAGTCCTGTCACGCGGTTTTACGCCGCGAATCTTTATTAATTTAAAGACGTCACCGCGACGGTGACTCTTCCGCGCGACAAAAAAATAATATCCGCCGATATCTCCGAATTTCGCACGCCAATAGGTCAGCAGAGCACTGATTCGCGTGCCTTCTGGTGCGCAGCAACGGGATTGCGGGAAAAGATATTAGACATTCACAAAAACACACATAAATAAAGGCTCCGCCATTACACTTTTACCTTTTATTTAAATCCAAACTTACAGCCTGCGACCTGGTGTGCAGACTCTTGGTACATCGACCGGGAAATAAAGCGAAAATTATGAGTTTCGCTCCGATTATTTAAACTAACTACGCTCATTCCCACTTCCACACACTCTACCATTTCTCTCCGATTTCGTAGCGCGATGTATCTCTTTAGGTCACTCACGTGAACCTTTGCATTCTTCCGCCCTGGCGCTTCTAATAAATAGACTGTTGGTGACAGGACTTCGTTGATAGCAAAGGGGCCCTCGAAATTCGGCCAAATCGGCGCCGAAGTTCGAGGGTCCCTTTGTGATTAAAGAAGTCCTGTCGCCTACGGTATATTTACTAGAGGTGCCAGGACGGAAGATTGCAAAGGTCCACGTAAGCGACCTGAAGAGGTACGTTGCACCACGGGGCCGGAGGAAAAATTCGGAGCAAGCGAGGTAAGTAATTCGGAGTATACGGAGATGGCGACGCAGCTACTATCGAGCGCGGACCTCCAGAAAGGGGTTTAGCCATAGCTAATTTTTGTTTTCGGAGACGGGTTTCTTTTCTCTGTTGTGCGTGGGAGGATAAATCGCAAATCGGTGAACGATTTGTGGTATAGGGGGGGGGGAGCATTGCGACGGGTAAACCGCCGTGGTGTCTCCGTGGCCCGCGCACAGCAGAGAGAAAGAGCTAGAAAATATTACAATACTTAGGCTAACTCTTTCTCTCTCTGTTTAGCTCGAGCATCATCGGAGCTTGGCGCACCCATCCGCGGAAGGCGCGCTAGGCCCAAGCACTGCAGCAGCCGACCGCGGACATCCCCACTCAGGACGAGGGCAGCGACGACGGAGCAGCGAAAAGCCGCGGGAAAGCGTGTGTATGTATGTGCGAGTGTGATCGGCAGCCTATAGGGCGCCGATATGCTATTGTTATGTACGTGTATGAGTATGAGCGTGGCCCGCGATCGTCGCGGGTCTGCGAGAGAGCGCGAGCGGGTTTCGGCAGTATTCGCTGGCTCGCCTAATTGTTCGCACGCGTTTGCGGCAATTAGAGTTCCCGACGCGAGCGGCAAAGTGATTTGCAAATCACTACCTTTCGGAGATCTTCCTGCGACCTCGGGTATGCGCGTATTGCGGTGCGACCGGTCCATCGGCCAGCACCCGGTGCGAGTGCGAACGTGCCAGCGTGCGGCTACCTACGAGCAGCGTGTCCGGGACGGACTACGAGAGGCTGCGCACCAGGTCGCAGACTGTAAGTTTGGATTTAAATAAAAGGTAAAAGTGTAATTGCGGAGTCTTTATTTATGTGTGCTTTTGTGAATGTCTAATCTCTTTTCCCCCCATCCCGTTGCTGCGCACCAGGAGGCTCATGACACAGTACACTGCTGACTTATTGGCGTGCGGAATACGGAGATATCGGCGGAAATTATTTGTTTTTCGCGCGGGAGAGTCACCGTCGCGGTGACGTCTTTAAATTAATAAAGATTCGCGGCGGAAAACGACGTGACGATATATATATATATATATCTCTATATTATAAAATTATTTCGCCGCAGCAGCCGCCGCCGCCGCCGTGTACAAGAATTTCCGAGGTCTGGCTTATCTCCAAAACTAGCCGTTATTTCGAAGGATTTTACGATATTTTTCCACTTTTTTA
>JAPYZA010015201.1:0-10084 GCA_030522685.1 Eupelmus azureus | reverse complement strand
TCAAATAAATTAAGTTTTTACTTAAAATTTGGTAAAAAGATTTAACGAAGATTTATTTAAAAAATAATTTGATCACTGGTGAGCAACATATAAAATGGTGCGTTTAACGAGATTGCACTTTCACGCGCTCTCGTAATGGCAGCTGGCAAATGGCAAGCAAGCAACTTTGACGCGTCAGTTTCCGCAGCCTCGCTCCCCCAGGAGCTCTTCATTCTCTCATTAACGACTAGAAGCGCGTTTCAAATGCCTCAAGCCTACCTGTCACGGTATACTCATTTCTCCGCATCGACGCGACTGTGCATCACCCTTTATAAGTAATATACTTTGTTATTACAATAAATATATGAATTTCATCTAGAATTATTTGTTGCAATAATTAATCTTTAACGTCAAGAATAAAAATTATTTTTTATTTTAAATAAAGTAAGGTAGGTAAATTTATTAACTTATTTAATTATATGCTCGGAATAAAAAGCTTCACAAAATATGATTATACATATAATAATACCAAATTTATCAAGGTTTTTACAATTGGTAAAATAATTAAAAAGTTTTTAGGCAGATCAGTATATGAATCCAGATAATACTTTGTACTGAGTTGTGCAATAAATAAACCATCTATACAAGATAAAAATGGTAATATTGAATATGAAATAATACTAAACCTTTAAATAAAACACTAAGTACTTAAACCAATGACGTTTCATTAAAGGAAGTATAAAAATTAGTTTACATACACTTGGTTCATAGGATTTAATTTTAAAATATTTATGTTAAATTACCTGTAAAAAAATTCTGAAAGTGATTACATTCGTAAAATTATTTTTAAAAAATCACAAAAAAATCACATGAAAAAATTATTTAATGAAATGAAACTAAAATGAAAGGAAAATTTCACCATAAAAAGGTAAATTTAAATTAAACAATTATGTAAAAAAGTATAGTCATGAATTTTTTGTCATTTCTTCGAGTATTATATAAAATAGAATTATGTCTTATATTGCTATTATTAAAACAATCGCACTGTAATTTTTGAAAAGATATAGATATTGTGATAGATATAAGTTAACGTAGAAAATAACAGTATTTTTATCTATTTGTAAGTATCTTGTAAATTAGTTATGAAATCTTTTTCCCGAGTAGAATTCAGTTCTTTGTTCAGTCAACTAAGCTGTGCAGAAGTGCTACTAAAATATTCTAGTGATAAACATATTTTTAAAGTAAAGTGACAATAGTGTTCGTGATAATACTAATTAAGAAATAATACTGTTTTCATTTGCATAGTCAATAAATTGATTTATTACTTTACTTAGACAACTAAAATGTTTACTATTGAAAACAACATTATTAAGGGGGTAGACAAAAAAATCGATCTAGTCAATAAAAGTATCGGAGAAATCATCTTAAACAAATTTAACGGAAAACCAAATCATGTTGCTCAGGTAATTTCAACATTTTGATTGAATCAACAGAAAGAGACTTTTTACATTATTTAATTTAATTTTTTTTTTAATTTTTGTTTGTTCACTCGATTAAAAAAATTAATTTTTTAATAGCTCGAAGCTGAAACAGGCAAGCAAACAACTTTTGCAGAAATGCAAGACAGTATAATCCGCTGCAGTTTATGGATGCAAAAAGAGGGCATTGGAAGCGGTGATGTTGTTGCAATCTGTACGCATAATCATCTAGATGCTTACATACCATGCATCGCGGCACTTTTTGTCGGTGCAATCTATAATCCATGGTATCATGAAGTACCGTTAAGTAAAATCAAATCATATATCTCTGCTTACAAATGCCCATACTTGTGCGCTAAAAGCACTTATGTTTCAGAGAGCGCGATACATTTAATGAGTGTAACAAGGCCAAAAGTCATATTTTCATGCAAAAACGCTGTAAAAGTATTAATAGAGGCTGCTAGAGTAAAAAACGTTGATACAAGAATCATTGTTTTTGGAAAATACCCTGAAAAGATATCTTTAAGAGATATTATGAAATTACAAACGAACGAGGAAGTTCGATTGTTTCAGCTACCAATAATCAAAGATCCCAGTAGTGTAGCCTTGATACTCTTTTCATCTGGTACAACTGGATTACCCAAAGGCGTTGCCCATTCTTATAATTCGCTTTTACAAAAAATTACAGCTTTCGCCAATTTATCAACAGAAGAACATTGCGTTTCTCTATGGTATTCATCACTTTATTGGACAAGTGGAACTAATTCCATGCTAAAATGCATAGTAACTGGTGCAACCCGAGTAATTCATGCGAATTTCAACCCTGAAGAAACTTGTAAAATCATTGAAAAATTTCAGGTATTAAACAGAAAAAAATTTTAGAACAATACAGTAACAGTTTCAAATTAAATTGAATAAGATTATTTTTCGATACTCCGGGTTTTCGTTTTAGCTCGATTTCCCGCATATGAATAAAAAATCTTTTGATAGACACCTCAATTAATCATTTACTAAATTTGTAGTTACATCTATTTAATAATATATACACTTAATATTAACAGAATGTATTTTAAAATTTCTATTGAATTTGTATAAATTTTCATACCATTCATTTTTATAATTATCAAAGTAAATTTTTTTATTCAATCAGGTGAATAAGTTTTTTATACCTCCAAGTACTATTACTCATTGGTATAAATCAAATATTTTAAAGAAGTATAAGCTTAAATCTCTAAAAAGCATAATAACTGTAGGAGCAAAATTAAGTCGTCAAATATTGGAAGATTTAAATAAAGTTTTGCCTCATGTCACTGTTGCTCAAGGATATGGTATACGATTGTTTTAACATAAATTATTATTACTTTGGAAAAGTGGGTATTATTTAATATATTTTAAAATTTCTTCGTTTACACTAAGGTATGACTGAACTGGGAGGTATCGTAACTTTCCAGACAAAAGAATGTAAACGGATAGAATCGGTTGGTTTTATTTTACCAAACGTTCAATTAAAAATAATTGATGTAACAACTGGTGAAGCATTAGGATCAAACCAGCCCGGTGAGATTTGTATCAAATCGCCAACAGTTATGGTTGGATACTACAAAAATTTAGAGGCTACTAAAGCCACAATTGATAATGAAGGTAAAAGTATAGTAATTACTATTTGTTTTTTAATTTTGGTCCTTTAATTATTTAAAATGTAGATAACTGGCGCGCGAAACGATTCTTTTCAATAAATGAAAGCTTAAATTCATATTATTTTTGTGTAGTTCTACTGTTCTGTTTACTGATTCCATAATAACGCAAATATTTAGAATGTTATGATCGATGAAACAGCTCACATTTTTCAGGAAAATAAAACATATTTGAGATTAGATAGCTTACACTTAGCAAAGAAAAGTCCATTTGGTAGAACTATATGGATACTGAACTTTCATTTTTAGGTATCAGAAATCAACCCTTAAAACCTCGTGTTGAAATCCCTTTCTAGCATACTATCACCCTTACTCCTTAGTCTTATTAACATAAATTATAAAAAGTAATATGGTTAATAAGTACATTGCAAATATACTCTACTTTAGTAATTGCTAAATATATGATTAATATTGTTAATTTTTAGGTTGGTTACATTCTGGTGATAAAGCTTATTATGCTGAAAATGGAGAATTTTTCATTATTGATAGATTAAAAGAAATTATGAAGTTTCGTGGCCATCAAATTTCCCCTTTCGAAATAGAAGAAATGTTAATGGGTCATTCAGCAGTGATAGAAGCAGCAGTTGTCTCTATTCCTCATGAATTAGATCTTGAACGACCAATGGCTTTTATCAAAAAAATTCCTGGATCTAAAGTATGATAATTCTAATAATATAAATAGCATTTGTCTAATATATAGTATATTTTCGGAACCTAGGTGTTCCTTTTTTATTTTGTTTATTTTAATATTACAAAGAATTTAAATGATTGGTGAGAGATCTATACGAAACATCTGTATAAAATTCGAAAATTATGCCATAGAAATATTGAATAAATTGAACAAATCTTTTTTTGAAATTATATTATTTTCTAAAATATGGCAGAAATTAAATCTGCATTCTAGCTATATCAATCATTTTAATAAAATTATTAAATTTTTTTTTAATAGATATCGTCAGTTTTAACCAAATGATCTAATTTTAATAAAAATATTTTTCTAATAATTCCAATTAATTTTTTAAAACATTTTTCTTAAAATAAAATACTTTTTATAATTTGAAATAGATTAGGAATACTGAAAATAATAAATTCAACTTAATTATTTTTAGGTAACAGAAGAAGAATTAATAGAATTAAGCTCTACACTGGGTGATAATAAAAAACTTTCGGGAGGCATAAAGTTTTTAGATGAATTACCATATACAACTTCAGGAAAACTCAGTAGAAAAGATCTCAAAGAAATGGCAAAATCTTTTATAAAAGAAAGTCTTAATAAAAAATAATTTTTATACAGTTTAATTTGAAAAAAAGTGGTTGATAAAAGAAGGGGGCATGGAAGGAGAGTGTGCACATAGAGCCATCTCGTAAACGAAAACTAAAGGACACATCTCGGATTGCAAAAATCAGCTTTTTCTGTTATGACAACGTATGAACAAATGAAAAAAAAAAAGAAAAAAAGTCGAGCGAAGGCGAATAAAAAAGTCAGTCCAAAAACGAGGCTTGGTCTGAAAAGTTTGTTTTGTGCGCGATAGCCAATATTACATTCATTCTGTTTTATCTTTTATTAAAAACAAATATTCAATAAAGGTGTTCTATTGTACTGGATTTATCATTAATAAATAGTATATTCTTACTATAAAGTTAAAGGACTAATTTTGTTAGGAAAATAAAATACCATTTTAATTAATAAAGTGATATTTATAGATTTATTTATTGTTTTTGTTTAGGATAACCAAATCGAAGAGCTTCTTTAAACATAGCCAAGAAAGAGTCCATAACTTCTTGTCCGTTAGGGATAATTTGATCAGCTGGAAGAACGAAACCATGTCTTCCTTTATCACGTAATTCATAAGTATAGGCAATTGGCACCTTAAACGTAGCTTTCACCCAATCCATGGAACCTCCACTAGCAACATCTGAAAAAAGTTATACATTTAAATTGTTTGGTAATTTAATTTAATGACAATTCGAACTTGTCATCATCTGTATTAGAAGTAACTTAAGTAGTGTAAAATAAAACAAAAAAACGTTATATACATATATTTTAATTTAAAACTTGACACTTACAAATAGTTTCAGCAATATTGCCTGTAACATATTTGGTTCCGAATCGCTTGGAGAGAGCATCAATGGTCTTGACGCCAATAGCTTTCTGCACAGATCAAATACAGTGTATATAAGAATCATGAAATTCACGTTGTTAATAAAATATAACAGACTTACGGATTCGTCATAGTTGTCAAGATGCTCAGAGGTATGGCCGTAAGGGAAAAGAAGAAGTTGAGAATAGCTATGGAAGGAAATGTAGGCAAAGAGTTTATCGCCAACGGATTTAATGTATTCAGACATTGTTTTCGTTTCCACCTCGGAGAAAGCATTTTTTCCAGCGTAAGTTTCGGAGCATGGATTCCGACTCGCACCACCGGCTGTTAGTTATTAAAAAACACAGTCATAGTCAACTTTAACAATTATATATGTTTTTGATGGAAGAAGAATGAAAGGCAATTCTTACCCATCCACTTGAATCCCCAATTGCGATTAGCGTCGGCTCCTTTGCAGAGAATGCCGCTCTTTGATAAGGTCTTACGCCAGAGTCGATTCTAAAATAAGTTAAAATGGTAAATTTGTATTACACTTCTCAATCAGAGAAATATCCATCCTGTTCATAATACTCGACTATGATCGACTAATCATAGCAGCGAGTACTGATAATTAACTACTCCAATAACTTACGCTGGTATGCGTGTGAACGTATCCGTCGGGATTGAAAGACGGAAACATGTACCAATCGTGGCTCTCGGCCAGCTGGCGCACCTCCGGATTCGTGCTGGTCAGAAACTCGTTAAGCAGATAGGTGACCGTGGCTGGCGAGATCCACTCCCGGGCGTGAATACCACCCTCGATGAAAACGCCCGGCTTGTCCTTGCCGAACGACAGCTTGACGCCCTTGATTTCACGACCCTGGTAGGTTCGGCCGCCCACGACCACCTCGACCTTGTCCGGGTGCTGTTTGGCCAGCGAGTCCAGCCAGGCGTAGATTTCGTCGAGGGTGTGGTAGCGCGTCCAGCCAAAGCCGGTTTCGCGACTCATCGGGTTCTCCTCGTCGATGAGACGTTGCACGTTGGGCACGTAAGTCTCGTAGACCATGTCGGTGGCGTTCATGAGCTCGGCGAAATCGTTGAGTTGGCCTGGTGCGACCATCAGGTCGACCGGCTGGTAAGCGCGGCTGGGGCTCTTCCAGTACGAGAACTGCCGACAGATTTGGTGTATTCCGTTGGAATCGTAAATGTTTATAGTTACTAATTATTCTTATTTACTGTGTGGCTATAATTGATCCATATTTGTTTTTTTTTAATATTACAAAAAATTATAATATCGATAAACTGTTTATCATACAACGTGTTACACAAAAAGTTAAATAAAATTAACCAATTATCTGCTGTTTTTTTTTATCATGTTACATCTATTAAATGCATTTTACTTTTTGATAACGTATGCAACATAAAATTATGTCTACTTCTGTTTTTTGAACAATGAATTTTTATTTTTTATTAATAAGTCATTAAATATTCATTCCATATAAGTCATGATCATTGTAAAAGAAAAGAAGTACTTGGTAATATTGATAACCATGTATAATAAGTAAATTGAAATAGTGCTTTATGTACATTGTAAAAAAAAATTTTGGAAGTAAAACAATTAGAAAGTTGTTAAGATTTAAGTTATTTAAGCTAAATTATTGTTTATAAATTTAAATACTATAAATTAAAGAGCTTCAAGTAGGGAAAAAGTTTAAAAATTATGTCGTTTTTATAAAAATATGTTATACAAAAGTGACAAATTGCTTTTTGTCAAAAAATTTTGTTAAAGAAGTAGTAGAAAGTAACAGCAGTTTTTCTTTTCAAGTTAAATAAGAAATTATTTTCTGTTAGTTGACTAACTGTTCCAGTAACCTGTTAATTTAAAGGAATTCGAGGCCACTTTTTATTCAATGTACAATTACCTGAATCCTAGTAGTCATAAATCTAAATTACCCAAAGAGAAAGGAAACAAATACACCGAGTTATAAGAAGTATCTAATGAATCTTTACTCACTAAATCAAACATTATATTATTTTATTTGGTGCAGTTTACATTTCCAAATGTTTCATTATAAGAAATATTACTGTATTTACTTACGCCATCTTCAAGACTTTCTAATTGTCTAAGAAGTTCCAACTGCTCTAAGGTTGCCGGAACAATTCTAAAAACTTTGTAGTTTTCAAAAGTAGCTTTTTCAGCCGCGGCAAAAGCCACAAGGACAAGAATACCAATTGTGCGCAACATCTTGATTCTGAAATTTCGTTATGTGCTTTCTTAAATTAAAATGTTTTGTAATTAATCACAAAATAGCTATATATGTATAGAAATGTTTAAGAATTCTTTTAAACAATTAAAATAATCAATTCTAAAAAATAACAGATTTTAAAAATTTAAGTAACATTAGAACAATGAATAATTTTACGCTAATTAACCAATAATGACCCGACTTAATAGCTCTATACAAATACTATATCTGAACATAGAATAAATAATTTGTAAAACTTATTTATTTATCTGTATTCTACGTGACCCACTCATTCATAAAAATAATATTTGAAACTTAAATTGCAATATTACAATTCAAGATTTTTAATAAGAAGAAAAAATTAAATATACATATTGGATTTATAAATAAATTAATATATAGAATTTTACCAATCACGTTTATTAGCCATTTGCTAACTCTTACGCAATTATGACCTTATTAAATTAAAAACTTGAAAAAATAGTAATTAATTTTTTTTTAATAATTCAATTTTGGCAATACGATATAATAATTTTCTTTTGGATAAACCTAAGTATACATCTATAACTTTTTCAGATTTGTTGTTTAGAAAAATAAAGAAATTTAAGTGAACAATCAATAATCGGCTTACCCTGTATTTTTCGCAGGAGATGAAGTTGTGCGCTACGTTATAGCGTTCGACTTGTATTTATGTGAGCGATCCCCACTCTACTTTCACGTATTTACAATAATCTTGCTCTAAGTATCAGTTACATTATATATGGCTCAGTGTCAAAGTACGTACATATTAAAGTAAAGGTACTGAAGATTGCACGCTATCATTAAATAAAAATTCGCAATCTCTCAAGATGTTGATTTAAGATTCGATCAAATGGAGACCTTTTGAAAATTTGTAGAATCACTCGGCGGCTAGCGCCAAAAATATTAGTCTGAATGCCGACCTGCACAATTGATATACCTTATCATTAACGTAATATTATTTGTAAACACTTGTTGTAAAAATCATTCGTAAAACGATAACTTCCATTGTATTTTAAAGATTACCAAGCGCATTCTAATAATAAATCATACGAAACGACCAGCCAAACGAAAACTTTACAATAAATTAGCAGGCAAAATAGTGTCACCAGACAGAACAAACGTTGATGGCTAAATCAAGGCACCAGTGAGCCTCGATGCTCTCACGGTCGTTTCCATTCAATGGTAAACTATGCAGTGATTGCGAGTTAAGGTCTTTTGATAACCGGAAAGCGATAAATTCGCGACAACAGCCGGCGCGCTGCTATCGGTCATCTTGGACAAATTACAGACATAGGGTGAAGGTGTTAGGCTGTAGTCGCAATCGCACCTCACATACGGCTCCTATCCACTCAGGCGGATTGTGCAAGCTGCCGGGATTTCCAGGGCTTTGATAAGAACTAGTTCGCCGGTGTATATAGGCGCTCATTATTATGTGCGACGGATAGCTAGCGCGCTTCCTTTCTCGTTAAGCGTCAACCTATTCGTATAGATTTGCTCTTGCCACACGCATAATCAGCCTGAGTACACAATTTCGCGCGCGGTGGGTCTATAGGGGGAGATATTATAGCTTCTCTGTTTGCAGCTTGGTAGGAATATTTAGCGAGTTTATTCTGAAAAGGGACACGCGATATATTTCTGCGACTTGTATAGTTTCTCTGTATTCACGGTTTGCTTTATTTTTTCTATTCCTGTGGCATCTTTGTAAAAAATAATACTAGATGTGAAAAAAAAGTTATAGAGTTATATAAGAAATGATGATTTAAAACAACGATATTTAATTTACTTTCTAAGAATTTATCTTTAAATTGTATTTATTAATAATTGTCCGAATTATACTGGATAAAAAACAAAACAGATGGTATCAAACTCATTTCGCAAAAATTGTTAATTTATTGACAAGCTCTGAACAAAATAATGTCACGTCAACACCTTTTCCATGCATACACTAACATGTAATTAACTATATTAAATGTCCTCGAGATTATTGTTATGCTGCACACGATTATGCTGGTAGATCATCTATGAATTTGCTTCGAAACTGGTAATCAGAAATGCTCTTGACAAAATTAAGCCAAGATCGTTAGTGTTCTTGTTTATTATAAATTTAATCACATTCTTATAGCGTATTACTTTTTTGAAGTTCTAATTTTTTATTTAAATCAAATATTTTGTTGAAACATAATAATTGAGCGAACAAAATGTTTATTGTAAACATTAAATTTATCAGATTAGAATTTAATTTATTATCTTAAGATTTCAGTATATCGTATCATTAAATAATAAATATTGTTTAGATTGTGAATATTTTTATATGATTGAAACAAGACAAAAATCATCAAACAAGATTCGAAAACAAATAAGATTTAAAGAAAAATATTTCTTTATTATTGTTAATACCACTTCATTGAAAATTTATATATATATATATATAATACAATAATAAAGAAATATTTTTCTTTAAATCTTATTTGTTAAATAAAAGAATGTATATAGTTTATATTCGAATGGTAAACTCTGAAATTTTAAACCCTTCATAAAAAATTCATAAATATGCGATAAATTTTGTATAACAGAGAGCAGTCAAC
>JAPYZA010015198.1:0-20010 GCA_030522685.1 Eupelmus azureus | reverse complement strand
TTAATAAAAACATACCGCTAATTAGTATAATGAAATATTATTTTTATAATATACGTATAAAATATCAAAAAATGGTTTTAAACTCTGTTTAGTAAATACAATTTTGAATTTTAAAATATAGACTTGAAATGTTAAAAATTTTACTAAATTTTTTAATTTATTAATTTTAATAAATACGAAAAATCAAATTCAGCTTATCTAAAATTGTTATTATTTATCACGCACTTAACTCTGCTCTGCTACATACTACATTGTCATTACTTATTTTCATAAGTTAATTATTAACTACAGTATACAAAAGTGGCAGTCATTAGTATACTTAAATTCTAAAACCGCTCGATTTAAACATTAGTGAAATTTACCTTTTCATGAATGATTTCTTACAGTTAGTATCTACTGTGTGTAATTAGCAATGCTATAGAAGTGTAATTACACGGTTAGTTCTATAGTTTTAAATCGTACTTTCAGAAATTAATTTTTAGTAAATTGTATATTAATCTTAATACAACCCTGCTTAAATTAATATCTTTATTCATATATATATATATATATATATATATATATATATATATATATATATGCGCAAACACCTTTTGTACACTCATTTGCATGGAGACAGAAGTAAAACATTATCTGCAACGCAGGAATAAAGTCGACTATTCTGTCGGGTATTTACTGTACGAGAAAAGCGAAGAAATAATCCTCGACATTATTCCCCTTTTACATAATGTACTTTATAATAATTAATAAAATTTTTATTAATATAATTATTTATAGCTTATACAACCAAATTTTATTACCCGCTAATTAAAAATTACTATTCCCACTGTTTAAAAATTTTTAAGGATATTTTGATAAAAACTTTCATAATCCCAACTTTTAACTTAACTATATAGAAAAAAACTATATCAAAAGGTTAAAAAGTTAATTTCTGAAAGTATTATTTAGATTAATAGAACTAACTTTAAACATAAAATAACATTTATCAAACCGATTAACAAGAATCACGACAATTTATTTGTAACAAATTTATTGAAGATAATCGTGTATTCATTTTAATAGATTAAATTACTAATAAAGATAGCTATAATTATCAAAGTATATAGCTGTATTATTCTTTAATTCTTGTTAATGATAAATAACTGATTTTAAAACAATAATATATTGCCTTAAAAAATGCTTGTTATATTGTCGGAATACTTTGTCGTAGTCAATTATTTATATTATTGACTCTTGCTATACGTACGTAAGATTTAGTTACTAGAGCGACACTAGATGGCGTGTCATAGTAATAACCCAATAACCCATAATACACTAGAGTTATTGGAGTTTACTAAAGTAAGTGTGTTATAAGGGCGGAAGGGTGGGGTCTTCTCTAACGGATGTTTAGCAGAGGGGTATATTATTACATTCTTTTAAAAGAAATCATTAACAAGTTAATTAATTTGATGTATTTTTTAAAGTGCAAAGAGTACCAAATGTATTTATAAAAAATGCGTATTAATATATTAGAGAATTTTTTATCATAATATAATTACACTTGATTATGTAATGAAAATAATAGTTAGTTAAAAGGATATATTTTTATTGGAAGTATTACTATAATAAAGTTCTAACTTACCATAAATACGTTTTTCATATTTTTAAAGATTATTAGAACAACTTCAAAGGCTTCATTTTTTAGATTTATATTTTTTAATTTTTATAGAAATTTTTACTCACCTCAAGACATGTCTGATATTAAAGAAATTTACGATTTCCAGTCTTAAAACTAAAAACCTTACTAGAAGTATATTGAGAAGATTTTACATTAACAAACATACTTTAAAATAACTTTTCAAAAAAGAATTTAATGAATTGACATTAAAATATGTACATGTGAGAACTTCTCAAAAAACTTTTTTCTTTGAACTACCTTGATTATCCATCAATGAACGACAATATTAAAATGATAAATTAATCACAGGCAGTCGTGCATTAAAGTATCATAAAAATGTAAAAGCATGCTTTGTTAAGGGAAGAAGTTTTAACATTTTTTAAATATAATATTTTACACAACTTTTAAACATTTAATAATTGAAATTTTAAGTAAGTCAGAAATAATAATTTGCTGCCTACCTTCTCCCCTTAAAAGAGTTATAGACATTTATGAAAAATATGATAAAACGCTATGGCTGCAAGTTAGTAATAGTCACCGAAAAACTCCTGTCGTCCACAGCCATATGATCCTTAACGAGAGCTGGATTTTTAATTTTCTGCAGAATAGTCTCAATGAAGTTGGTGATATCGTTTTTCTTGGACAGTAATTCGCATTCGGTAAACGGACTAGCAGTTTTCCTCTGAACACCCTGATGATGAAACGCCGAAGAAAACGGAAAAAATGCTCGTTGTACATACACAATATGTGCCAAGATAAAGAGTAGCTAGCAAATGTTACGATTGTTCCCTATAACAATCTTAGAGCTGGGGGTGATGGAATTTAATGTTTTATTTAAGTCCAAAAGGTTATTAATTATATAGGAGCGAGGGAATTTCGTTAATTATCAAGTGATGGCCTGGAAAAAGAAATCATCAACCAGTAAAAAGTTCGATTAATTTTGCCATTAAACGCACTGTAAATTTATTTTCGTCATTTTTAACATAAATCGGTAGTTAAAATTGAATAACATAAAAATTTTGTGTTAAAATGAACAACGGATAGAATTAACGGATCGTGTGTTAATTTCTGATCAGCATATTTCAACACAGAGATATTTGATTAACACACATTTTTGAATAATAAAATGTGTAATATTTGAATATTATCGTTATTTGATTACATATAATTTAATTACACAATAATTAAATTTAAATATGAGGATATCGTCAAAACTATACTTTTGTAGACAGAATTTTGACACACAAATTCACTACATTTGTATCAAATAACAAAAGAACGCAAAAAAAAATTTACAGTGTAGTTATTACTAACACTTTTTCTGGCATGCAAACCCAGGGATTACATGTTCCAGTTATATTCTAAATAAAATATTGCTTACTAGAAAAGAATGAGGCAAAGAAGATTAATATGTTTAGAATAGATTTACAGCAAACATTTTTATCAAGGTTAATTTTTTAAAGTATTAAAGTTAACCTTGTATATCATTAATTAAATCTAAAATTATACAGACTAATTGTTCAAATTATGACCCAATAACTTTGAAATGTAGTATTTTATTCTACTCGGAAAATAAGCACATACTTATTTTTATTTTTTGGTATTATGCAAACTGCATGTTTTATTCACTTTTATAAAATCACTCATAACTTTCGAATTCTTAAAAATAAATATAGTAAGGCAAAAGACTCGATTATGGAAGGGTTTTAGCAACATTTTTTAAACTCATGAGTTAAATATTTTAAAATTATTAAACGTTATACAACATTTATACATCATTTGATAAGCAAATTCTTCAAATCTTTGATCAAATAAATTAGTATCTAAACTTATAATAACAAAATAGTATTTTATGCCACTTTAACTTCAAAATCATAACTTTAAGATGATTTTTCGGCTCTCGTGGCATAAAATCGCACGCTTCGCTCGGGCGAAAAACGTCTCACGAGGCAAATAACCACCTTCCACACCCGTATCGAAATGTACTATTGATAATATAAAAAACAGTATGTGTTTGTTTTCCGCATAGAATAATTTACAGTAATTGAAAGTTATTAAGAGATATAGGTGCAATTGGTCTGCATGATATAAGATGGAATTGCTTAATATACGATCGTACACCTAAGTCAACTTACATGACTGACCCGTCTGATGCCTTGCTTATACATGGGCTTTGACGGGCATCCCTGACTATCATGACATACGTTGACCTAGGTATGTATGACCTAGGTCTTGCTTTATTCTACTCCTAGTTTTATTTAGATTATTTAATGTTACGTTACCTCTGTCAAAAGCGTCATAATCTCCTTTTGAATAATTTTAGCCTCTTTTAATACTTCGTCACTGATATTGCTCAGTAATTTACTTTTTCTGTCACCAGGTGGACTAAAGATATTTGGATCGGCTGGCCCCTTAAGTACTCGGTGTTGACCTATTACGAACTCCACAGTTTTTGTCCAAGGATTGACATATGATGACCATTCGGTCTCGAGGACAACAAAACCACCGTTCTGTATGATAAATCTGTACGGCTTTGATCTATAAGATGAGCTGTTCAAGTTGACAACCTATGTAGGAACAAGTTAGAAAAGAACAAGTAATTATTAGAATTTGAATAGATCAAATTTGTCACCTCATTTCATTTCATTCTGTTAGTGAAATCGCGACCATGCTACTAACTGCATTCATCAATCAATCATCAATTTACAGCAAGTCAAATGCAATAATTTGTAATTTTGAGAGTAGTTTCTGGATTTAAGTAATAATCGATGTGAATTACAATATCATTTTCAGTAGTGATTCGTTATTTCATGAACGGTATTACTTTTAAAATTTTTTAGTTTTTTTGACACAAAAATCTCTGTCTCAAAATGCTGCAAATAACGTATAAAAAACAAGGTGCATAGAATAATCACCCATGACTACATAATAAAGTAAATTAAATATATTTATATTAATTTTATTGATTTTAATTATTAATTATTCATTTTAATCTGTAATTGTGAAAGTAATAAAAGAATTTAGTCACTCAATTAGTATTTGTGTCATAAGAGTAAAACGTGTTACAGATTTACAAATTATCTAGAAAATCGGTAAAATTGCATCATTAAAATGCATTGAATTTAGATGCACTGAATTACAAAAAATCCATAATAATGACAATTTCTAGTTATAGTTTTACAATATTTTGGAATAGTAAATATCGATATAAAAAAGTTAACAGTATCTCAATTGCAATCCATGCATACACGACCTAATAATAGGTCTCATGCTCACTGTCTCGTAGATATCTTTGATGAGTGGCAGGTCCTCAGGATAGTAGTAGTTAAACAGCGAACGATCAATTATATCTTGCGGCAGATAGCCCAAGTACTGAACAACATCGGGATCGACGTAGGACAAACGACAGGCCACATCGTGGCGTGTTGCAAATACTTTAGGTATTATAGTTTCTTCTGGCACTGCAGATAATAGAAATAAGAATAACACCGGTCATTACGTCATACGATAAGTTCTTTTGAATGCATATTATTTGTCGATTCATGTATATTACAAATTTTTATAAAGTTTCGTAATATTTTAAATATTTTTGAGCTTAAAAGATACATTTTGGCAAGGTAATGTTGTAAAATAGAAAAAAAATGATTGTATTAAAGAAATCCAATATTCCGAGACTAATTTTATAAAAAAAAGAGCCAAGTTGTCTAGATACCTACTCTTGACGATAGAACAAATAGTTTTAGTGCTCATACCACAATCTAGACGGATACTTGTATTATGCTACTAATCAAATTATTCATTTTCTCGAGTATTATTTTTTCAAATGATCGCAGATTAATAATTTAATTGAGAAAACTTTAGCAATCTTTATCTAATATCTGATTTGCGATTATACGATCTAATGCGCAGATGAAATAAGTAGATTTACGACATTTATTCTTAATATCTTCTTTATTAAAACATAATTATGATAATATCAATAGGTTTTCCATTTCGTGGTTGTTGAAAATTATAAGTTTGTAGAATACACTTTTTATCGATTATATCATATTTCTTTTTCTCATTATAACATGCTTCTCTTTTATCAAAGAAAAAAATTTTTTTCTGATGTTATAGTTGCAACAACCGAGTTTCATTTCTTAAAAATTTTAATAAAACTCATTTCATATAAAACAGTATTTGATATATTTGTATTATTACTATATATATATATATTAAATATTGTTTTTTTTCAGAGGAAACATTGCAATAGTAAAAAGTATTGTTTAAATCATGTAATAAAAATCCTTTGTATACTTTAACTTAAAAAATACTGTTTTTATAAAATATCTATAGATTTGTGTAGGTGTGCGTCTATGTACGTGTACGTGTATCTGCTCATTTATAACTCTAAAAGTACTTCATTGACTTAAATTTGTTAAACTCACCGACTAAAAAATCATTTTTATGGGTCTTACTAATATTTTTAATTTTTCTATATTTTAAAAATTAATTTTTTAATTTTCTGATATTTTAAAAATTTGTTATGCAATTATGTTAAGCGCAGTGTAATTAAAGTGTTTATGTATCGACAAACCGAGGTACCGAGATGTAAGTACTTTGCACGCTGAGACACCAATTTAAATATTCACTTAGCAACTATAAAAAAGAAAATGTACACTTTATTCGTTTATTCTTTAAAAAATAGTTTTCGTCATTTCTTATATCATTTACATTCAAAAATTTCTGTGAAAAACGTATAATTATGTATTTTTGTATAATTTTAAATAAGCTCACGAAAACTTTGCAAAATTTTATATAAATCTGTTTAATTGCAATATAATGTAAAGATAAGCTAACTTATCGACATGCTAAAGACATTATTTTAAAATTTAAAAAAAAAATAGGGGAATCAACCTCATGTTTATTTGATATATTAATGCATTATGTATGTATACTCGAGCCGAACATATACGTGTGGAATATTTTGAATTTTTTCAAATTTTGCCATGGTGTTTGATGGACCATCATGGAGGTTAAATCAGTTATATTATCTGACTGATCTAACCCCCGTGATAGTCCATCAAACACCACGGCGAAATTTGAAAAAATTCAAATTTATAATTATATTATTTTAATCAAATAATTTTTATTAATTTTCTAATAATCTTATTTTTTAACTCTTTTGTCATTTCAATAAATTAAAAAATACAATTATTGCAGCGTTGGTTAATTTAATTTTTTTATCGTACCTTAAAACGTACTTCTACTATAAAAAGTTTTTATAGTTTCAATATCTTGAAAATAATTTATTATTAGTATACACGCAGTAGAATTTCTATAATAAAGTGCAATAATTGTATCATAATTGTTTAATAAGATGAGATTCAAAATGAATTAATTTTATTATGAATATAGGCAATGATGTGGATAGCGAAGTTCATACTTAGTCGTGTGTGTAAACAACGTATTTTTATCTACAACTGTACTACAAAAATAAACTTTTGAAACTCTGGTTGTCCAACCAAGATTAGCCAATTTTACTACTATATAAAAAGTAAATAATCCTTCTAACGGTGATTCTATACAAAACTATTAAAAATAGTAGAAAATTATTTAATTGTGTACTGAAAAATGTTTATGATAAAAAATTCACACTTTTATACTAACAAAATATTGAAATTATAAATGGATTTATATAGTGTACATGCATGTTTTCGATCGTTTTTTTCTAAACATAAAACATTTCTTTCAACTACATTCCTCTGGCTAATTCTTTGTTTCAAAATAATTGTTGTTTACCAAAAAATTTGATTAATAATAAAATTGTTTTAAGCTTTTTAACACACCAAGTGAGGGCTTCTAAAATGATAAGTGAACATACATAATTATGTATAATGTTACATACTAGATCATAAATTTATAATTATATATTCATACAAAAGTCATATGAATTTTACATAATTTTCGTAAATTAAAATATATACAAAAATACATTTTTAGTTATACATAATTATGAGTAGTTATTTTACGTAAATTAATTATGTATTATATAGTAATTTATCCTTAAAACATTCGCCAGATCTAGACGAAAATCAAAATACATACCTGAAAAATAAGTTACCTAAATTTGGTTAAATATATTTGCAGCTTAAGCATCTATGATCTTCTCTAATCTCGGAAGGAGCACATATTTACTGAAAATTGTCTAATTATTTATTAATAAACCTGAACATAATTGCTAAGCATAACCAATCATTTTTCTTTAATACTTTACCGTGATAGATTAGAAAATAGATAAATACATTTAGATTTAGATATAACTTGTAAACATTTTTGATATAGAAAATGCTCTTGTCATAAGATAGTATGAATGAAGAAAATTTAAGACTTTCAAGCCCTAAAAATGTGAATCAGCACGAAAAGAACTCATCCACAATTGTACCACTGTTTGTACGATTCAACAGGATAGAATAGCTTAAGTGCAACAATAAAAAATTAAAAATATAAAAAAAAAAATTTAAGCTCATAGAGTAATGTATTGAAAGCTTCGAGAAAAGGAATTGCTTGTAAAAATATTAACAGTAATGAACATTGAAAGAGAATAAAAAATAATTTCATAATGCGTAAATATGCATTAACATAGTCAAATCCATGAATTTAAATTCATTAAAGTTAAATTGAAAATAGTTTTTAATAGATAAATGAAAAAGAAATTTCGAACGTTTTCTATATAGCGAAAAAATAATTATGAGTACGATGTTGATATGACCACATGATTCCTGAGAAAATACAGGAGTACCAAAAATATATTGAAAAAATTATAAGTATACTGTTTAAAAAAGTTAAGTCATTCGTAATAAAATTCAATACAGTAAAGCAATGTCTAAAAAGTAAAACTTTTAGTGCTGGGATTAAAGTTTTAATATGTATTAAATTCTATTTTTATTTTGAATGTATAACTTAAAGTTTTTCAATTTTGCATAAATATAAATGGATCGAGTAACTGTATTTTTCAAAACCAAAAATCTCTATGTACACTATACCTTTATAAGCAGAGTGAACAGGCTGAAACGAAGCGATGAGCAGCATTACTTGATGTTTGCTCGTGGAGAGCTTGTCACTATCATAGTTTTGCATCACCAAGTTGGTGCGGTATGGAATGTATTCACTGTTAGCGTCGGAAGCAGGCTGGGCAGTGCTGTACCTACGTAAACGGCAGAAGATGTTCGCCTTTCGACCATTCGCGCCTAAGAACGCGGTAGAAGATTTAAAAAATGGATTAAAAAATAATTTAAAAGAATCAATATTAAACAGGCTCCTTTATGCAAAAAATGCGAATTATTTCTTTTAGACATCTAAATATTGTGTAATCAAGAAGTGCAACGCAGCTGATTTTATCTTTAAGAATCTACAAAATTCTGATAACAACAGATTTACACACTCTTATTTATTTGGAAAGAAAATAAAAAAGTCGTTGCATCATAGATAGTTTTCTTTTATACACATGTCAGAGATGACAAAACTGAATATTTCTTGCATTATTTCTTGGACAAAACTCTTAAATACTAAATCTTTATATACCTGTTGGGCAAAATTCCTGAGATATAGCTATTTCGCTTGCTATTCTCTCATTAAGAATGTTTTTGTCTCGAGGATCGAGAAAGTCACTGAATAATTTTCCAGTCCACGAATCGTCCGGATAGCCTAAGGCTGCGTACAATGAAGACGACGCATGTATCACCAATCTATTGTGCATTGATATTACCGCGTAATATTCTTCCTAAACAGGGACATAAATACAGTTTAAAATATTAGTACTTAATCATCAGAAATTTGCATGATTGGAACTAAAACAGGTAAATGCATTGTTTTTTCCTTAGTAAAACCTGTGGTGAAAACAATAATTTTCGTCTAATCAGTATCATATTGCTGACGATGCCTATTAGAAATTGCTTTTACCACAAAAAGAAGTTCAAATCTCCCAGTCAAAGATTTTATCTAACAGTGGGCTGTGTTTCTTATAATGAAATTTATACCATTTTTACTTTGTTTTCAATCATTTAATGATGAAGAACAATTACGACATGAAAATACTGAATGACATAGAATTTATTTAAATATAAATATAAATGATGGAACTTATTTCAAAATACTCAGAAAAGCAGCCCCTAAATTGATCAAAATTTATGACTGAGATCAATATTACTGTTTCTTAGACAAATTATAATCATATAACAGGATTCGTTCGAAGATATATTTATAGTTTTTATAAAAACTACAATATCAAAATAAAAACAGATATATTTTAAAATTACAACGACGATTGTTTTAATCAGCTTTACATTAATAATTGAAAAGACTTGTTTATATACGCAATGCGGAGAAAGGGCTCACTTATTCGTGAAGAATGTTAGTGACTTGCCGCGCTAAGGTTCTGGAATTCAGCGACAGCTTGTTGCGGAAACTTTTTACATGATTCATTTCCAAATTAACATCGTATGATCTATTTTTTTCTAGAATACAATATGTGTTAATTGTGTAAGTTCGAAAGGTGTTACAAAAATTATTTCTTGCTTATTGCCATAAATTATCTTGTACTTTTTCACTTACTAAATTTTATTAAACTTGAAATTGTTTTCAAATATTATTTCATATAAATAAATCCTAATTAAAATTACTACAATATGATAAAAATTATCAATAAACTAATTTTGTTAATAGAACTTTTTCAAACTTTAAATAACACTTTACTTTGCAAAAATTATCTACAAAAATTTAATTATTAAATTGTAACTGGAACTTCCTAAAATTGTAATATTAAAATAAACATAAACATAAAATTTAACTATAATTTTCACTCTTCACTGAAATTATAACATTTAAATTGGTTGATACTTGATGATTCTATATTTAATGATTTGTTTAGTTGAAGAGAGAAAAATTTATTTTTGATGAACTAAGTCGATCTTTAATCGTACGTGTATTTACTATAAAAGAAAATTTTTATTCGTAGTACATAAATAGGTTCATTTAGTGGAAGCAATAAAATTTATTTGTAGACATCGACACCTTTCGAATTCCCCGCGTGTCGTTGAATCACTGAGTCTTTTTGACAAGGCCCGCAAATCTCCGAGTTTCTGAAAAATTTAATGTAGCTTCAAGAAAGAAATTACTAAGTAGTGGAAATCCTGCTATCGGATTAAAACTAATTAATTTAAATTTGAACAAACTTTATCTGTTAACAAAGATTAAAAAAAGTATTACAAGTATTGTAGCATTAATATTTTACTTCCGATAGCAGCATAGAATTACTGAATTAATAAAGTCATTGCTTTCATGGGTACCAGCTGTCGATTGAAAATAAGAGAGACTAACAATTCATGCCAATCGTATTTAAATCTCTCATATAGTTCAATTGCGACAACTGGTTTTTATCAGGCCGCGGCATTGCTGAAATAAATACAAACGAAATTCTCAAAATAAGAGAATTCAGAGCTGGGCTCATCTTTGACACGTAGTGCACCGGTGCATATCTGGTCCGGGCTGATCATGAATCTTGTCTTTAAAAAAATATTGTGACTTGTGCGTAATACCGCCTCCATGCACAGATATAGTCATAATTGCATCTACCGATCTCGTCCTGCTATACACAGCGCAAAATTAATGGCAAGTTTAAAAAAATAACAATACGTTTGTCTGAATTCATTTGGTTGGTTGCATTTTATACTAACGGTTGGCTGCGCACTGGATTCCTCGAAGGGAATTGTTTTTGAAGCAATTCCAGCTTCAGTGTCGGACACCAAGTTGTTGTCGTTGTGAACTTGAGGGTCGGTTGCATCCACCAACTCTACTACGGCTACTTCATCTTGAGTTCGCCAAAATAAAAAGTTGTTATATCCTACGTTCCTGAGAACTAGTCCAGTGTGAACACGTTTTACAGTATGTTGAGAAAGGAATATGACTGTTAATAGGAACCTTTCTTAGAATTTTATCACTCAGCTTTTTTCGCCTCGCATTACTCTCATCAATAAAATGCCATTATTAGAACGGATGACCACCGATCATATCTATCTTTTTATGGCAAACTGTTCTCCTCTCTCACAGGGAAGAAAGATAGACAGGCAAGCTTCAAATATGTAACCCCCATTGTATAACTACCGTTGACTCGGTATATGCGCCTCGCCTCTCTTGTTAAGTACATTGAGAGAGCGAGACAGGTGAAACAAAAGGATTAACAGAAATACTAATATAGAATTTAACGCACGTAATTCCCCGACTTTCAGTCCTTTACGTACTCGAAATTATTTTGGGCTCATTGCGCGATGGAAAAATTATATAAATACTTACGTAAATGTGCTCGTTTAATCACGTAAAGTACAATAAAGCTCGAGCTGGAGAACGATTGCGATTTTGCATTTTCTTTTTCACGCGAATCTTTGCTAATACACTGTGTGTGAGGTTTTCTTTTCAAAGAAATGGGTCACCTATCTTTTGTCTCCATTAAGCTTTCTTTTTTGTCATTTTATAAAGTAAAGACTTCTGAAAATTCACCTGTACTCTTAGTTGTTGAGAAAGCACTTATAAATATAAGACGACATAGAGAACTTAAGAGGAATTTTCAGAGGGCATAATTGAATTTGAAAGAATTTTTGAGATCGTTTAAAAGAGGTCTTAGAAAGATTTCTGAATTAGAGTAAACGACTGTTATTATTATTCGTACTAACAAGGAAAGGTCTATGGGTAGGAGCAGTTCATGATTCTTGATGAAACTTTTCCAGGACCTTCTTTGGCTAAAATAAGAAGAACCGTGTCTTAGGGATTGATTGAATAGGCCTTAAAATTCAAGTTATGAACAATCTTATTATTAATTTTAAAAAATAGCTTCTACATAAAATTATAAAAAGTCGGTTTACATAAGTTATGTCTTAAAAAACAAATAAATAAATAAAACTAGAAAAATAAGCTTTAATCATTCAATGAAACTCTGAGACAGCGCGTCTTATTTTGGTCAAAGAAGACCCTGGAAAAAAATCAGCAAGATCCGTGACTCAGTTTATCTTTGAAAGACACAATGTGTGTTAAGAAAGAAATTTGAAGTGTGCGCATTTTGTAGAAAAATAGTTTGAATTTGATTTTAAAGAAATATTTATGTGGATAAATTTTCTACAAAAGCATATTCGCTAAACCGCGCACAAGTACGAGCATGCGTGTATATTTAACTAATTGTAAGTAAACATACTTACATGTAAAACATGAATAAACATGTATATATATAGTACTTTCTAAAATCCTCTTTTATCTTCTCAATATTCCCTTTACCTAAATGAAACATGACAAGAGTGAGTGAAATTTACGTAATGATAGATTCGATTATCCATTTTTTCTATTGTTGAATCTATCGCTGTTTTATTAGAATCATTTAAAAAATAACTTGTAGCTGTTACCGTGGACGGTAGGCGATACTTTGGGCGCATCGCTTACCGAAGTCAACATTGTATGCAGTTAACACTTGGATAGGTGATCGCTCGCATGTTACAATTAAAATCTCACCTGATGATGGTCTATAGGTACACCCTGAAAGGCCAGTTAAAGTAAGAAGAAGAAAAGAACTAGTAAATAATGTCTTTTATAGGTAATAGTTGTTAGCTTTCAGCTAATAGATTCGGTAAGTGACTCGTAATATAAATCACGTAATGGAACTGATAAAATTAGAAATAACAGCTGAAATACGACGTAGTTAATAAGGAATTATTGTTACGTGGATGTTATTACAGGTTCCAGATTCATTGAAAAGCTTTGTGTTTCTATTTGTAAAGGCTTAGGATGCGGTAAGATGGTTCTGTTTTAGATAGGAAATTGAATCAAAAAATAAAAAAAAAAAAAAAAAAGGAAAAAATAATAGTACTTAATTATATGTCGAAACGGTGCAAGGTACCGAAAAGTAATGTTATTAGAACTTAATTATGAGAATTATAGTTCAGAAAGCAATACTTATTCATTGATTCGTACATGATACCATGAATGTATATGAAAAAAGTAGTATTTTTCGTCACTACATGCCGTAAAAGTTGATTTCACGGCCTTAGTATGATCGCAGCTTACGAGGACCGGAAAATCATACAAGGCGGTAAAATCTTTTCACCGAGTGGCGAATATTATCTTTTGGTTTTACGAACTTGGAATAGTCTGTAAAATTGAATTTTACAGCTATGGTATCAAAAAGTACATTGTTGTTGCACATTTTTCAGTCAAAAGTTTTACATAGTACAAACGTAAAATATGGTGAATAAAAATCGTATTAAAATTAATAAAACTATATGGAATTCGAAATCATTTTACCCCTTATAAATCTTAACACAACTCTTTTTCACCAAATAAATTATACTGAATCGTCAATGAAAGCTATATGTTGAAGGTGTCTATGTATGAGTATAAAAAATGAAAAGAGCTTATACAGTTTGCACCCCAACAAAGAGCATCATCGATATCGCCTTGAAAAAATGCAACACTTACGGTGCCATGCACGCATTTCGTAATCGGAGATGGATCACAGGACGGGGTCAACTAACCTGTTTTATTAGCCTTGTCGCGGAGACTCGGCTTGCAGAAGATTTGCTCTGTTGCTAGGGCAAGGGAATTAGTGGCAGGGCCAGTCAGTGGAATGGCGCTGTTTGTGGCATTCTGCGTTGCGGCTTCAGAAGTCATCAGAGCTGCGCTCTTTGATTTCTTCTTGTAGCCCTTCTCCTTGCGATTGGCAACAGACTTGGGCAGGATTGTCTCCGTGCTGAAAGGCGTTTAGGAAAGCTTCTCATTTTGGCGAGTGCTTAATGAAGCTGGACTGAGTAAGCTGTGCTTTGATCTCACAACGGCCAGCGTGATTTTGCTGAGCTACAGTAATTAATGACAGTTTTCCGGCCTATTAAATATTGTTATTGGTAATGTAAATTCTACTGATCGAAAATAGATGTTCCGATGATAAAAATCGTTTTCTCCACACGACGCGTAAAGTGCGTACTGTACGCCCTGCGGGCTAATTCTACAGTACGCATTTTACGCTCCTCGTGGAGATAAAGTGTATATGCTATTTAATGTTGATAGTATGGAACAATGTCAGCGGCGTTGTAAGATCAAATATAGAGTTGTGCTAGTATGTAAAGTTTTCATTAAATTTGTATTGTATTTATTCAAATTTTATGAAATACCAAACAGCATCAATTCTCCAATTAAAATAGTGTTTATTCCCACCTCAACGATAATGACCACTTATTTCCCTGAAAAGGCGAGATGAAAGTGGCCTATTATTTCCTCCTCGGCCATTATTTCACTTCTAGCAGTCATTATTTCCCTGCTAGCTTTTTATTACAAAAAATAGAAAAATTAATAAAAAAATAAAATTAAAACAAATAAGTGGCCACAGTTAAGATGGGAATAAAGTACTATATGCACCTCGAGAGTAAAGTCAATTATTCCCTCGGCTAATTACTGCCCTCGCTGCGCTTCGCTCGGGCAGCAAACACCCTCGGGACTATTATGCGACTTTACTCCCTCAGTGCATAATGTACTATTTCATATTACAAATTATAGTTGTAAAACACATTGTACACATTAAACACAAATTATTGATTTTTAAAAATTTTTCCCTATTCTACACTATTTCTAAAAAAGGTTAAGGTTAATGAGAACATTAATTTTTTCAATATTTATCTGCTACTGTTAATAATAAAAATAATAACCATAATAAAAATTATGAGTATTTTAAGTTTCACCGCAATTACACGCAGAATGCAAAAGAATATTTTTAGATTTAAAAAGATCGGACTAAAAAACTCCTACTAAGATGTACATAGATGGCCATCAATGTTCTTTATCATTCCTATATAGTAAAACAAAAAAAAAATACACAATTTATATAATTTTCGTACGAAACGAGTTACGTATTTAAGGAAAACGGGGCGAACGTTCGACGCGATCTACGCTTATTCGCGATTTCCACGTGCCCATCCATGTGCCTCTGCGCTGCAAAGCAAAACTGCAGGCGTGATAAGTCTTACTTTCTGACTTGCGATAAAAAGAGAAATGTTATCCGAGATACACAGGAACGGTCGACCTGCATTCTCTCATTACTATGAAAACGTGCCTTTTTTTAGAGCCGTCAGCGAAGACACCTGCTAAGGTGGATCAAATCGTGTTTTATTTCATTTACCGGTATTTTTCGATATAGCTATATTTACGTTTCTATATTTAAAGATTTAGAACTCTTGTTTTTCGATCATAACGGGCCGCATAAGCTGATTATAGCAGCAAAACTCCATTATAACTCGACGATTTAATCGAACGCTGGGCTCATGCATAACAGTGCTCGTTATTTCGGTCTTCCTTACGAGTTCGCGACCTTTATGTAATTTTAGAAGCTTCAATTAGAGTATGAATTTTTCACTCGACAACATTGTACCGCTCAAGTCGGAACTTAAATCGCATCGAAAAAAGATATTATTTTATAAAAATAATGTTATTTTATTATATCAATACTAACAATAATCTTAAAAAAATTTCAAATATTTCTTTAACGTTGTTATCGTTCCACGAACTCAAATAGGAATCATTAACATTAAACTAAAATAATTTTTCCTATACGCCTATCACGTAATTAAAAATCTCCGATTCGATGAACGCTCTTTCGTAGTAACAAACATCTCTACTCCGCGAGTATCGATCACACAAGTATTCTGCTAGATCAGAAAGCGCGCGAGAAGCTGGTGGTTGAGTTATGCAAATAAGCGCTGCGTGCAGCGAACGATGGTGCGTTCACATAGCGATTTTTGCCGTCCATGCACGGCGCGGCGTGCGCTTTTATAAATAGCACGCGATATCGCTTATTTACGGGGCGACGGTTGGGGGGAGAGCACGTGTCGGGCCACGTGCGCGCCGATGATGTTTCTCACTCTACATGTGCAGAGCGACTCTTCGCGCGCACTTCGCGAAACGAAGGAAGCCTGCGCAAAGTTGTGTCATAGCTTTGCTAGAGCCGATCAAGTCTCCCCGGCTTCTGGCGCTTCGATGCTTCACGATCGCGCTCCGACGTGGTTGTTTATTTTCTCAAAAACTACTTTACCAAAACTATAATTTATCGTAACTTGTCAAATATACCTATCGTACTTTGTCAAAACGAGCATTTGAAACCGTATTTACAAGTGCAAAGAGTAGGACTTTCATGTTAGAAGACTTTAAGAAAAATAATGAAATTGATTTTACTAAATTGTGTTAAATATTTTTTTCTGCGGAAATTGTAAAACAAGAAAGGAACAGTCTTTAACAGCTCTTATATTTAAGATGAAGAATTGATTGACTTTCCTCGGCTTGATCTCGGTAAAACCATACGAAGAAGCTACACGTTATTGCATTCTTGACTCAGTGTTCCAAATATACCGTTGAACTAAACATTGAATTACTTTTTACTTTCAGGAAAATGAATTTGTTTACTGTGAAGTAACAAAGATTTTTCATTTAACAGTCTTACAAAAAGATTACTTTTCAATGCATTTTTACATTACTATATCAAAGTAGACGTAAAAAAAAAGAAAATTCTTTTTAAATACTGTTACGTGGGTGCGGTGTTAACCCACGTCCATGAGCATGTTCGCACACGTGACTATACAATATATTATAGTTAAAAGTATAAAGTTTTTAAGATAAAATAGAGGCAATACTATGACTGTTGTTAAATCTACGCTGTGTTTAGTTTCTAATTTTTATACTGAATAATTCTTGTTTTATTTAAAAAAATTGTATTATTTACATAAAAGTTTTAATAGGTCTTCGTGATAATGTAATATATATGCAAAAACATTTTTCAAACTGGTGGTTTGGTCAAAACGTTGTATTTTTTTGTATTTATGAAACACCTCATAGCAGACTGTGTAGTCGCTTCATGTATCCTAGACATACCTCACTAAAACTCTAACGCGCTACTTCGGAAACTTTTTACCACATTTTCACATATTACTAAAAAAATTAAAATAAAATAAATTTTTGCGATATAAAAACACATTTTTCTTTAAAAACTCAAATGATCACGAATAGAAATCAATGGTAGACCTACCGTGATTCAAACGTTGAAGAAAATCCATTATGGTAACAGTTGGTTGCGGACCGGTTGCTGTTCCCCGATACAGAGCTGCCGTTACTGCAACAAAATAAAGTTGGAGTTTTATAAAGGTAATGAACAATGAGAATGAATTAAAAATTTTAACACGTATACAGATAAATTCGTCTCTTACGATTGATCATATAAACGCAAACATTTTTACAAATAATGTTTTAAGAAGTAAATTAATTTTTGGGATAAAAAAAAAGAAAATGTGTAAAAGTTTTTTCATAAATAGTACAAAAGACAGCCGCAACAATAATTAATACTTGTTCTATGTTGCATTTTGTTTGTAATAAGGCTCAATGCCGGTTTCGCCGGTCTTCGTACGCGACGATCACCCTCGAGCCGAAAAATAGCATTTTACGATCTAGTGACGAAAAATACTATTTAATTTTTTGTGATAAGTGCAAAGTCATCTTTGTTCTTGAGAAAAAACAATGCATGGGATTCGAAAGAATATCGTTCATGCTATTGAATATTATAAAATGATTCTGAAAATATCAATAAAAAGACAAAATAAAACGGTTAAAAAAAACTTGTTACTTTTGAAAATCCAAAATCGATAAGTTATTTTTCAAAAGGTCTTACTACTTGCAATTTTAATGATATGAAAGTATACTTCAATCTGACGTCTTGCAGTCAGTCAGCATGTTTTGAGATGAAATCCGTCTAAAATACATAATCATCGAAACGAAAACCGATAACTTAACTACAATTAATATAATTAATACAGTTTAGAAAACTAAATTAATTGTGGCAACATAAACTTGCCGATCTGACTCGCCGGTAGCACAAGTACACCGAGCAACACGTGCGACCGCACGAAAATGCGATATACCTTTCACTCTTAGCCTGCACTCTGCAGTCTCTTGTGGTAACCATGTTATGGGGAGGGCGTTTAACGTGAGATTTCGAGTAACTTGAGAGTGCATAACATAAATGCGATTCCGCGTGCAGTCACGTTCGCGGCCTCGTGACTTTACCGCTGCCAAGGATACAAAACCCGTGCCTAGGTGTTCTTTATATACAATTTCTTGCGTTTGGTCTATCGACCGAAGTAAGAATTACTGTTAATGACTACGGACTGATAGATTGAAAATTGCTTAAATCTTAATTTAACTTTTTATTATTTTACTTTGAAGATGATGCAGAAATAAATTTTGATTTTTTAAACAGTATCGGGAGTTTCCATTCTTTGCTAAATCTGTGATGCATGTATTTTTTATTATTTAGGTTGCAGTGATAAAACGAAAATTGAATAATTACTGGCAGAATATTAATAATTTATTTAAAATTTCGCTTAAAAAAACAAAAATCACTTGAAAGTTGAATGATTATATGAGTATAATTTGAGAATTGTGCAAATCAAAACTCAATTTAAGTTTTAATTCGTATAGTCTTTGTAGTTGCAAATAGTTAATTTGTTATTGTCATGGTTAACAATGTTTAGTTTGATAAACTTCTTTTCTAAACTTCCTTCCTTTAATCATCTTACAAAATGCCTCTTATGTTTAAAAAGTTGATTTAAAACATAATAATGCTGTTTTAGAAAATATCAATATCTATTAGCCCTAAGTTTATCCCTTAACTAGAAAACGTGCTTACTTGAATGCTTAATAATAAACAACACGTGATTCATAAATAGAAAGGACTCGATTCCTTGGACATCATTAGAAGATTCGTGATTCGTCGCACGTATTTAAGTTATCAAGTAACTGCAAATAGATACAATAAAGAGAGTGATTGACAGAGGGGGGGGGGGCATCGCTAGGATAAACATAATATGTAATAGCAACCCCGATGCCTCTGCTGCCACTCCACGGCTCGGGATGTTCATAACGTGACAGCAGATACTTGTATAAATAGACCTAATTAATTGTTCTGTCCAGCACGTTATTTTCGTTATATAAAGTCAAGCGACTGAAAGGGCGACCCGGCAATTATATGCTCAAGTACAGATTTCCCCTTTGAGTATAATGCAGGTTATTAATAGATTTTGTTAATTTTAAACCGATCCCCTTTCAGCGAATAAGGATAATTATCTGATTATGAACGCTTTTTCGCCAATTCTATTATTGATCATTTGCATCTAAAAATAAATTCCGAGTTATTTTAGAAATAACAAAAAGTACTATTTAACGAAAAATACGCCGTTGAGGATCAGTTTAGAACATTTAATAAGCTGTATTTTTGCTTAAATACATTTTTTTCTCCAACTGAATAA
>JAPYZA010015185.1:0-11642 GCA_030522685.1 Eupelmus azureus | reverse complement strand
TTTTTATCGGCAGACTACCTGCAATAATTTGCACTGCCATTATTTCACTTACCAAAATGCATAATCAAATAACGTTGTTCTTCTCTTTTGGTAATCCAATAAAAAAAAAGTATCAGCTAATTATTCCCGGAGAATAAGAACAGAAGCAAGCCGGTCGTCCATCCACATTAGGAGCTGCCGTGAAATAGGCGCGAAAATCGGCCGGTCCGCCGCTGGAATCGCGAATTCGCGCTTGCGGGCAGCGTGAGCGCGCGCATAATGGCCGCGATAAAGAACCGGTTTTTGCGCATAGCCCTCTCCTCGCGGGGCCCGCGCGCGAGCGGGCATTTTTTGGCCCAACATCGGTGATTTTTATAGCTGGTAAAGCCGCGAGCCCGCAAGCGCGAGCGTGTATGTGTCACGGGCACCATTAAAATTCACCGGCATCGACGTTCATCAGAGAGACTGAGAAAAGGTCCCGCAGCAGCTCAAACAAGAAGAACAAGAAGAAGAAGAGGTTCCCCTCTGCCGCTGCTCTGCCGTCATGGGGAAAGACGAGTATAAGCCGAGACGGAGGACCTTGCGTATATAAAGTAACATTCGTATATGGATTGGACGCTTCTTTTTGGCCGCTGCACGAGTGCATTTTTGTAGTTTTTAAATTTCCACGAAATCAAACTGTTAATGAGATGTATACCATTGACGATTTGATACTTCTTCGTTTAATTAAAAGTAAGAAAAAGTTCGTAATTAGCGCGGTGATGAATACAAAGTTTAAAAAATATTCTTTTTCAAATTGAAAGAACTGCGTTGAGAGCAAAATATTAAGCAAAGCCTAGCAGCAAGTCAGAGTTGTTGAATCGTGCGCGTGATACAGAAAGGTGTTGAAGGAAAGGCCGAGGACGTAGGGAGGAGGAAGCGGGGGCTGTCTGGGCAGCGATTATTGGCCGTGTCGGCATTAAAAGGTGGGCTCCGTATATGCGAGAGCGGAACCGCTCTAATTGATATTTATTATAATTGGCCCGGCACTTATCCGGGCTTGCGGATGAAAGCTGATGTATACGAGTGTGCTACCACACAGGGCCCTCTTAATGATAATTCCATAACAAGGGCGGGACCCATTAACATAGTGAACTCGTCTCTCACACTCGCCTAGCTACTTCTCTCTCTCTCTCTCTCTTTCTCTGTGTATATACCTGCGCTCTTGCCGTCTCTCTCCTTCTCTTTTCTGTCGGTGTAGGGGACCGGTGGTTAGGACTGCCGCCATAAATATCGGCTGAGAATTTTATTTCGAGATGGACTGCTACTTAGTCGGAGGCTAGATTAGAGACTTTTTTCAGGGAGGATATTAATTTAGAGATGATGAAGTTAGATATTTTAAGGGATTTTCGACAAAGAACAGGTAAATTTTTAGTATTTATAGTTGCACAATCTGATTTATTCGTTACTATTACTGAGCTCGCTGAAACTAATTAAACAACTTTAAACAAAGTAAGTTTAGTACAGTTTATTAAAAAATATATAGAGCCTAGAACTTTGCTTCACCTCAAGACAACTATTCTTTCTCTGTTAAATCTGCATAATACAGCAAGAAAGCACATAAAAATCCAAGTGAAAGCTAAGAGAAAAAAGGGTAGAAGAGCCATAGGTGTCGCGTTTGCTCCCACGGGAAAAGTTCCGAGCTCGAGCCACAGCTCAGCGACTAGTCTCAAAAGAAAAGTGTTTCGCGCCACTTGCGTCCTTTCTCTTTCATCCCCCGCAGGTACCAGCAAGCTGGCGGGCGTGATTTGACGGTTCACTCTCGCGCCGCCATAATTTACGCCCTGCGTATACCTACGACACACGCCTATGTAAGAAAGCCAGAGAAGGAGAAAGCCAAGCGGCTCGCGTGCGCGCACATATGAAGACGTCTCCTGCTCTCCGACAGCGGGCCGGCTATTTTTCTCCGGGCAAACGGTAATGACTTTTTAACAGTGCCGCGCCTCCTTCGCCGAGGCTGGATTCCCGCAGGCCGCGGCTGATTTATCGAGCGCTTTAGCCGCGCTTTTGCCAATAAATTATCATAAGCGGGCAATATTAATACAAGTGATAATTCAAAGCGCAGTAAACGGCCGAGCGCCGCCGCGCGCGGCTTATGCCGCGAATCGGAAATATATTTCTATAATAAAAAGCAGTTTTATCGGGGAAAATGCCGCGCGGCGTGTATGAGCGACTGCAATTTGGGATATTGGATGGAGGATGATAAATTTCAGGTAGATTTATTTTATTATGTGCATCATAGTATTTTGAAAATTTGTAAAAAAGTTTATACGCGGGCATAAATTTTTTTCAACGGTCGGCCCGACCAAGAGCGTAAATTTTTTCCAAAAAATTCGACGAATGCCGGCAAATTTTTAATAACCGGCTTAATATGTCTAGATAAGGCTATAATAATCAATTATTAAGATATACGGAGCTTTAAAAGCCATTGAGACGGCAATTAGAGTGTAATTTATAAGTAAGCAAAAATAAGGTTGGAATTAAAATGCAGGCGAGTCGAATCGGGCGAAAAATCAATAAAGCTCTAAATAAAGATTGCAGAGAGAAAATGGCGTGAAAGGCTGGAGTCCATCCATCCCAAGGGTCCGCGCTCTTGTCAGGCCTTTCCTCTCTGTAGAGCGCTCTGCGAGAATGACTCGTCACGCGAGACGGACGTCCCTCGCCTCCTCCTCCTCCTCGTCTCCGCGATAAAGAGCCGTCGGCGACAAGTGTCTCTCCTCCTCCTTCTCTTTTCACAACCACCTTACAGAGCCGCGGCGGGGGTTAAACCTCGGCCCAAGGCCGCTTGATGCGCGCAGAGAGGCGCGAAGTCGGCTCGCGTCACACACGTGCATCCACGTATATAGGCAGAGTAGAGACGGAGCGAGATATCTGGAGAGCATCGAGCGTCGTCGCGCGCATATAAACGCGGATAGCTTCTCTCTTCTCGGGCGCGCACATAAATTGTCCCCGCTGTCCGGCTGGCTGAAAGCTGGATTTGTTACAGTTTGCACGCGCGCGTCTCTCTCTCTCTCTCTCTTTCTCCCTCTCTCTCTTATACGTGCGCGCGCTCTTGGCTTAGAAGAAATCCATCCTCACGGGCCAATCTTATCTTTGAGAGCCGCCCCCGTCGCGCGCAGCCACCCCAGCTCATTATCTTGCTAGCGGGCCAGCTCTCTCTCTCTTTCTCTCTCTTTCTCTCTTCCTCTCTCTTTTCGTCGTCTCGGTCAAAGAAGAGGAGAACGACCGCGCCGTGCGCGGCTTCTGCGAGAGATTCCCAGTCTTGATTTCACTCGGAATGAGAGAGAAACGATGCGAGCTTCTGGTAGCGGCTGCTGCACTTTCGAGTTCGCCTGCTCTCTTTGTTGCGCGCTAGATAGAAGCAGGTGGAATTCCTGTACAGTCTCAAGCTTTCAATTTTCGACAATTTTCTTTGATAAACCTCTGTCTCGACATGTATTTTCTCCTTATATGCGCCGTTTTGCAAGCTTCATCAGATGGCATTATAGGGATTAAATTGTTGGTTAGCCAAGCCCAGATTGGTAGAAAGGTGAAGCTAATCTTGTACCGCTGAATAATCGAAGCAAAAATCCGCAATTCAAAAGTAAAACGGCCCGCAGCGAAAAGGAGCCGGGCCGAGCGTCGAAATCCGCGTGTCCGAAAAAGCCAATTTAGCATGCCGCCTCGAAAAAAAATCAGATAAGCCGGGCCTCCTCTCGGCGCACGAAACTGGGCCATTAATTTTTCTAATGAGTCGCTCGATCTCTCCCTCGCCCCGTGATTCTCGGCATTCCAGCCGACGCGGATGTGCGATCGGCTCTCTCGCTCCTCTCGCTCGAGCATCAAGATATCGCCGCTGCAGCAGCGTCCGGGAGCCGATGATGCGCGGCACTGTGTCTCTCGACTTCCTCGCGCTGCTGATAATCGCACACCTGCGCGAGCCCCGGCACACACAAGCGTGCACACACCTTCTCGAGCCGGCCCGACGAGTGATGGACGGCAAATTGAACGATAGTGTCGGCGACATGAGCGACGTTTGTCAGGCGCCCGGGGAAAGCTTCTTTGTGTTTGCGATCGCGGCTAAAGGAGCAGGGAGAAGCCTTTATTGAGGTATTTGTCCAGATACGCGAGCCATCATTTTTTGCTGTTTTCGGCGTACGTGCTTTGACTGCAGCATCCCGTGCTTTCGATTGTCTCGCCTGCTCTTGGCCTATCGAGGAATCAAAAGTGACGCTTTAACGCGAAAAATTCCAATTAATTTCTGTTTATCTAATCAAAAGCAAAAAAAGAGCACTCGATCAAACGGGTAAATTAATGTCAGAGAAAATTCCGCGGAGTATCTAGCCAATCTAAAAAGCTACAAGCTTCTTGCAGCCACCGCTTAAGCTCACCATAATTCTATTATAATTCATGCCCTCTTCTCATTCCCAACACGCGCCTCTCCTCTCGCTCTCTTTTGGACTTTAGGCTGGCTCGGCGTCCACATAAGCGTCCGCGACAAGTGCGCATCGCGCTAACAGGTGTCACCGATATGGCAAGTTGCCCCGCGCGAGCGCGAACTCTACATGGCGCGGCCTTTTTTTGTCCGCTATCATTTTTCGCATCGCTCCCGTTTCGGCAGCCGCGCGCGCGCGCGCACTCGCGTTTTTCCGGGCTTTTTCGAGCTTGTCGGCTTTTTGCCGGCCGAGCCGATCGTCCTCAGAGACCTCTTTAAGCAATTTGCTCGGCGGAACGGCGCTTTTTTATCGACGGCACGCGCGCGAGCCGCTGAATTTGAATGTTTTAATATTCATAGCGTGAGCGCATCGAGGAATTTAAGGACTTCATTTTGCGAGCCGAGCTGACAGGCTCGCGTCGGGCTATTTCCGGAGCGGTCTAGGGGCATATTGCGATGAGATGTCTTTAGTAGGCTCGAGTTTATTTACTGGCAATTCATGTGGGCACGTGAAAAAGAAAAATTAATCGACGAATTAAAATGTTACAAAAGTCGCAGTGGCATTAAAATTTTAAATTTCCGTTGTCGCAGCTGCAGTGCAATACATTTGGCTCATATATATTATATGGCTGGAAACTACAATTAATCTTAATGTCTTGATTATAATTTTGAATCCTTATCACCGAGTTGCAATCTAGAAACTACCATTGCCTTGCAAGCCACGATCCCGACTCAAAGTTCAGGCAGGATCGCACGCGTGAACCCGATCAGCTCGCTCCACGAGCAATAATTGAGAACGCCAATCCTCCGAGCTCTGCTCTCCTCCGCCGAGGAAAAGATTAATTCACCTTCTGCTTCTCGCAACCTCTCCTCAACCGGACTTGGCCTCTCCGTATGTATATACGGATAGCCGCACATATGCGCGCCTGCACCAAACAAGTTCAAGGACAGACTTGGGCGCGCGCAAAAACAATCCGGCGCGATCGCGCGCGGCGTCTCTGTCTTTCTCGCGTGCTCTCGCGTATATCGAGCGAGCTCGATCGAGCGCGAAAACGGAACTCGCTCGCTTCTTCTCGCACCTTTGCGGCAAGTGCAGCAGCGGCGGCTTTAAGTGGGCCTCGCGCTCACTGTCCCTCATCCATAACGAATCGATCGCGCGAGATCGCGCGCGAGCCAAAGAGAGAGAGAGAGCGCGCGAGGAAAAAGAATTGCGGGATCGGAATCGCAGGCAGAGAGCGGAGAAGGAAAGAGGAGATAAAAGCTGACGGAAACGCATGGCTCTAGGCTCCGCTGCTTTTTTTTCTGCCTTAGTCTATGCTGATTACTGAACGTCTGGTATGTTTAGGGAATTGATGTCGCGTGTTTGAGAAACGAGAAAAGTCGAAACTCATTTTTTACTAAACAAAATTACGTATGTATCGTAATTATAATTTCAGAAGTAATAATGCTTGCGTGCTCAGTAAATGCTGTATAGACAGTAAAGTAAAAGAACGGTTAGCAAAGCAAAAGAATGTCGGTTGAAGTTAAATAAGCGTGAGAGAGGGAGAGAAAAGTGCAGTTAAAAGAGCGCCGGAGAGAAGGGAAAAAATAAAAAGGGGGAGAGTGGAGAGGCTGTCGAATTTGCGAAGAGATCTCTTCGTTTCAGGGACGCGAGAGAGCGAGCGAGCTAGACACCTTGACGTGCTTTAACGCACCCCCTTTGAAAGCGCGAGTGCTGCTGCAGCCGCGGGCTGGACTCTTCAATGCTATCGCGCTCCGGTCGCGCTTGATCCTTCCCGGCTTGGCCGCCAACTGCCCCAGAGGAGCTAGCCTGGCCTTCCTTTTGTGAGCCGAACGCGTTTCAAACGTAGTTTCACGCGCAAGCAAACTCGATGATCGATAAACGAGCCGCTCCTGCCACCGGCGCTGCTGCCGCTGCTCTCTTATCGATCGCTTTGACGCTTAATTAAGATGAAGGATATGCTATTTTTGAAGCGCGTGCTTTTTTATTTTCTTTGAAATTTAGCTTTTCAACTGACAACTCATAAATTGCTGCACGACTCTGGACTCTACGAGATTACATCTCCCAGCTCACAATAAACAGCTCTTGCGCTCGCTAGATCCTCAAGATAAAAATGTTGCACTTACAAATCACAAGGACATTACAATTACGGAGCTCGCATTCATTGAACCTTCCAATCGCCGCGCGCGCGCGACTGCAGTTTCCCGGTGCATAAAGTAGCTGGCGAGCTTTCTCGGCGCGTGTCAGTCGGCCTGACGTGCGCGCTGCGAGCGAGCTTACGCGCGCTGCTCGCGGATCGCTCGCATACCGTTCTAATATGCCGGCGACAAGCCTCCCCCGGCCGGCCTTTGTCGAGAGAGAGAAAAGCCGACGAGCGAGCGAGCCGCTCGTATATTATATCGCGGCACGATGTGCCCCGCTCAGGAATGCCTGGACCGCTTGTCGTCCGTCCTTGCTCGGTCTCGTTTATCCGCGTGCTGCCCATCGGCCAAGCCGGCAACGCACGCTACGCTTGAGCATGTCGCCGAGCTCGAGAAATGCCTAGAAAGCTACTTGTTTCGCGCAAGTACAGGTGCTCATCCGTGCGTTACGCTTATTATGGTCTTGCTATCTGCAGCAACTACAAGGCCTTTGGAGAGTTCGGGATATTTTAGATTGTTTTCTTAAAAGAAACTAATTCGTTTCGTTAAGATAACGAATTCGTAAGTAGGTATCCTAATCTTTCACTTGTTTGAATTTCGATCGAAACGTACTGATCGTATTAATATAGAAAAGTCATATTTACAAAACTATTAAAATACTTAATTCTCATTTAAATTTATGATACTTAAGGTAATAAAGTATAATAAAGAAAATTATAAAAATTGAATATTCAAAATAAAATTTTTTAATACAACATAAGTGCGACTCAAAAAGGCATAACAATTTTAATTGTACCATTTTTTGAAGAATAGACGTTAAAACTAATTTAGATAAATATTGATTAAGGTTCTCTGGTACTTCTTCGAACCTTAACTCAAGCCAAATTCAAAAATCCGAGTTCCCAGCCAATCCAGCGGTTACATCAGAACAAACGGCATCGGTCGCTAGCATTTGATTTACATCGACTAGCCGAACAATCCGGTCTGCTCGCGACGGCATCGGAAGTAAGCGAGACGATCAGCTATAGCGAGGGATTTGCAAAGAAATATACGGATCAGCCGAGTTGCGTGAGCGACGTGGCGAGAGCGCTTATACATAAAATATTACGCGAAGCGTCATATCGCTATGGCCACAAGTCCGCAGCGGCCCGACAAAGGCACTCGGGAATCTCTTTGATCCGCGGCGCGACGCGCGAGTGCGAGCCCAGCAAGGAAAAAACGAAATTATGATCGATCTTTGCTCGCTGGCTTCTTTTGATGCTGCTGCTGCCCGCAACGCTGGCGCGACTCTGGCCCCTTTTTTGCGCGCGCCGCGACGTCCCCAGGGCCCCGGACCGCGCGCGAGAGAGAGGGTTTATATTTATAGCGGGCAGCTTATTCTCTTTGCATATTTCGCAGGGTTCGGAGGAGGACGAGATTTTATTAGGATTGGGTCAATAAAGCTGGAGCGTTTGTTCGGCTCAACGTTGGACGCTCGATGCATAAATCCGAGTGTTTGAGGGGATTTTTCGAAGATTTTTTATTGTTGGATAAATATTTGACCGAGGAAGCTAAAATTTTCAGCGAATGCATGCTCTCAGCGTGAGTAAACAAACAGCTGAACGAGAATTGGCCGTGCTCGTTATTCAATAAAAAAAGTTAAAATTCATACGTTCGCTGGTGGATTTATTTTCTCGGACCGACGAGAACGAGAGCGTTACTTTCTTTCGAACAATTAGCTCGGCTCGCGCAAACGTATAAGAGCGAGTGGTAATTATTGGCCCAGTTTATCGTGCTAATTGCGCTGATTGCCGAGCAGTCAATTATCCCTCTCCGCGCGGGCGCATACGCGTATTTATTGGTCGCTTTTACAAATTAAGCCGGCACGCTGACAAAGGGGAAAATCAAAACAAGTCGGACAAATAAAAAATATTATCGGCAAGCGCGCTCGCACACAGGGTCCTGATTATGCGTACATCGTCCGGCTGGTTCACTTGCGGGTACAGAGTTTCAATGTAACGTTTGTATAGTAGTATAGCAGTACAAATGAGATAAAAGTACACTATTTTTGTTCAATAATTTCTGAATAGGGCTCATTATGGAGAGTATTTTAAGAAATTAGTCGTTAAATATATGATATTTTTATTGAATTATTTGTTATGAGCAAATAGATATTATAGATTATACTTAAAAGAATATAATACAAATTTTTTAGAATATATTCTGCATGATTCCCTACGTGCTTATCATACATTTGACACGAATATTATACGTAAATTTACAATAGTTTTAAAAAATAATGACTTGTAAAAAGAATATTTAATAGTTCTTAGACTAGTACTTATAGGATACAGTCCTTTATGTTTTTGAAAAAAATAATAAATTACAAGAGTTTCTTATGATGTTTACTATAACTTAACCACAATTGTCATTTTAATAAATTCTTCAAATAAACTTTACCCTAGGCCTCCCCTGGCCCGCAAAAAGCACGGAAAAATTAGATTTCCACATCCAACTATAGAAATCCCGATGTCCATCAGGTCGCAATATGAAGCTTCCGCTACAGTAGCAACGCGCCGTAGGTCGAAAAAAAGGCAAGGCAATGCGCAGTAGCCTCGTTATGCTCGAGAATCGACGAGGAGGATGACAAAGACGCGACCGCGCGCTCAACTAGCCTATAAGATATTTTCTCTAAATTTATAGTGCCGCGCGCGCTTGCCTTATCTGGCGCTGACTAGCTCTCTTCTTCTCGCAGCGGCGATCTCCGTGCAATGATCTTCGATTATCGTATATGGGTACATATTTTGCGGCGGTGGCGGCGGCGCGTTTGTGGCTCTTTCTTGCCCTCGTCTTTCACACTCGGGATGCCGGAAAAAAAACTCGATGGCTATAACTCGATGTAAATAATTGACTTTAATTGTATTTTATTATGCTTTTATTAGTTTATGTAATTTAGAGCAGAGGGAGGAGGAGAGGAAAGCCGCTGACGATGGTTCTGCCCGTTTTGCGCGCGGGCATTCCTAGAATGCCTAATTGGGACGTGGCTTTGCGATCCGCTGCGGCTGTTTTTGCGGGGATTTTCCGCAAACGAGATTTTTCGTTATAAGGAGAGGTTCTTACATGGGATAATTACAAATGCTTGACGATTATCAATTATTTTTAACCCGTTACTAAGGCTTCTGAACTTTCAAGTTATTTACAGAATATAGATTGAATCCCTTAGTCCTAGTGTTATTCAGCTCAAACTCGTTAAAAAATACTTTTAAATATTTTTGAAACAAAAAAAAATTGTGATATGTATAGAATGATTTCAACAAATGCAAAATACAGTTGTATAAAATTTGCAATTATTTTTTATTTTTTATCTCATAATAGGAATTTGAAAATTTTCCTGCAATTTTCATTCCCCCCTTCGCAGTTAAACAAGTCCAGCGCTCGACGAGCATTTGTTAAACAAGGACAAAGAGAGCACTTAATTTCAGCGGTTTAGAGCAAAGTAAGAGGAATTCACTCACTTAACTAAATAAAATGCTCACTAATAGCTCACTAATATCCTCTATTACTGCGACTGCGCAAAGAGTTGAAAAAAACTCCCAAGTACCCATTAACAATCCAAACTTCAAACAGTCAGTTCCAGTACAAATGTTCTCCTCAGCGGCAAACGAACTAGCAGCGGCCAAAAAAAATCTCTCTGCCTAAAAAAAAAGCCATGCTCTACACGGAAAAAGCTCCTAACAAGAACGGCGCTCCCGCGCCAAAGGCGTTAATCGACGGCTGACTGGCTGGCGCACAGTTTATTTTTCACCTCGCGCGATCATTGAAACGCTCTCTCTTCCACTCTCTCTATCTCTGAGCGTGGTCTGATCGTAATTATTATTCCGCCCCTATATCGCGTCGCAGAGAGGGAGGAAAACGAGGATGGCGGTGGCGGCGGCGCCCGAAGAGATACACGGCGCCCGAGCAAACGTAACGTAACGCAGCGCGAAACGAGGCGAAACGAAACGAGCGCCAGAGTCGCCGGCGGAGTTACCGTCTCTTTCGTGTAACTCTGCCTCTCTCTCTCTCTCTCTGGCGCGCGCGTCCGCGGCAATCAATAACTTTGAAAACACGCTTGCCGCCCGAGCGCGGGGGTGAGTAGAAACAAATTCAGCAAGTTGCTTGATTGGAAAAGCGGCGCGCGACTGCGTTTCAATGGCGCGCGCTCGCCCCTTCGTGTATACGTGTGTATACGTTCGCTTTTCTCTCTCTCCCTCACTCCTCCGCGTATGTGTCGCGCACGCGAAAAACGCGTCCAATCCTCTCCTTCTCCCTCACCCCCCGACTCCTATATTTGTTTCTGCGCCGCGCGACATAAAGCTGGAGCAGAGGAGGAGAGCAGCTCAGGACGAACACACTCACACACATACACGAAGCCAGAATGCCCCCGCAACGAGCGTTCGCGTCTCGCATAGTTGCACTTGTGCCTGCGCGCGATGCACATCCTCTTTTGCCCTCTCCCCCGTAATTGTCGCGGCATTACTTCTGTCTTTCTCTCGCTCAGTCTCTGTCTCCCTCTCCGCCGCTCTCTCTTTTTTCATTCGTCCACACATACTCGTATTCACAGAGGGACCGGGGAATTATTCCTTTCTAATTCTCGCTCTCTACCTACGTATACCAAGTGCCAGCGCTGCCAAACGAAGGCTCACCCCCTCCTCCTTCCCCCCCTGGCCGCTCGCGTTTTATTTCCAATTCCAAGGGACGAACAATAAACGGCCGGCTCCCGCTCTTTAAACGCGCGAGCGATGAGAAAACAAAATAAAGCGAACGAGCGAGACAGTAGATGCGCGCGCGCTGCATTCGATGGGGTAGCAAGTCTCGCGATGCAAAAAAGGGACGTCCCCCCCGCGCACGCGGGGCAATGAATGCATTGTCGGGGAATTAATCGGAGGAACTGCACCAGCAACGCGAGAGCGCAATCGTCGCTTTGCCGCCACCGCCGATCAAGGCGGACGGCTACTGCGCATTTTTGCAACACCAGCAGTCCTTTTTAATTTTGTGCTCGTTAGGTCAACTCTTTTGGGGCTCTTCCTTTCCTTTTCATACAGTATAA
>JAPYZA010015169.1:0-12473 GCA_030522685.1 Eupelmus azureus | reverse complement strand
ATATGTATATATATATATATATTAATAATTATTCTATTTAAGCTTAGTAATAACTGTATGTGCATAATAGTATTTCTTAAATTTACACAAGCGTATTGTCAATATACAAACAAAAATTAAAATTTTTTTCAACTGATTTTCTTTTAATACTTATGGTATGATTCGTTTTTAGTATTTTAAAAAATTTTTCATATTACTTAGAATTGTGAAATAATTATAATTATTGAAACATTTTTATATTTAGTAATTCCTTGAACATCTTCGATTCCTTTTTAAATGAAGCTTTTTGAGTTTATAAAGTTCCGATGAAAATCTCATTAACGCTTTTATTATTAAGTATTAGTGTAGAATCTATTAACAAAAACCACTCTAAATTTTGTACTGATGTTTTATAAATAAATTAATTTTACTATCAATTATGTTCTGAAATACCTATTATTAAAGATTTCTGTCTGTAAATCCATTTACTTCTCTACCTAAAAAGCCTGTTACAATTACTAAATATTTTAGGCTTTCATTAAAACTCTTCTTTCAGTATAAAAATAACAAAAGAAAAAAAAATCATTATTGGACCACACGCGAAAAACATTATCCCAATCAGAAAAGTGAAAAAGACCATTCTTCCTCTATATACCGTCATGCTGGAGGAATCATTGCACTTTAACGAGAGAGCGAACAGGCAGCTCTCCACTTATACGTATACATGCGCGCGCTCGCGGCAACCTCGGCGGCAGCGCCGGCAATTAAAGTTCCACGAACGAGTTCGAGGTTATCATTCCCCGGCATTCCCGGATACTCTTTCTCTCTCTCTCTCTCTCACACACACACGCACACACACAACACACACACACACACACACACACACACACACGCATACACGCACACACACACACGCGCACGCACGCACACACACACATACTCGGTAGAAATAAGCCAGGACAGATAAAGAGACGGGGCGGGAGTGAGAAAAAGGCGGCGCGGGAGCACAAAAACAAAACGCCGGGAATGAGGAAAAGAGCAAAACATTGGATGAAGGACGCGCGAGAGCTACCGTCTCTCGATGAGAGATCGCAGAGGAGTTGGAGATAAATAAAGGCGGAGAGAGCAGGGAGGCGAAAAGGAACAAAGCGATTGTCGAAAAGAGAGAGTGAGCAAAAAGTGTATGTCACCTGATTTAAGCGCCATAAGATCGCTTTCCTTTTCTTACACTTTGTTTTTTGTGCTTTGTCTACTCTATATAATAGAATCCATCTAGTGCTTTTGCGAAAGCTTTAAGTAGAGTATTGAAAACTGTTAGAAGCGGGATGGATTTTCGTGATTTAATTAACATTTTTTCAGACGTTTTTGTAATTTCGACAGTTTTCTTATCATGGATGTGATTAAATTGAAAATGAAATTTTTATTCCATCTGTGAAATCGAACCTATTAAAACTAATTATATGATTATGCGTAAAGATTTTATATAACGTTTTTCAATACATGCTTATTGATTTTCCATATAATTAAATAATCATTTAACTATATTAAAAATCAATAAGCATGTATTGAACAACGTTATATTATCAATCAATTATTATATAAGTGCATACGCATCTACTTCTTACATTTTCAATTAATACCGCTCCAACACTACTCCCTTACCCTCCCGTCCCTTCGGCCTCGCTCCCACAACAGCCTATATACACGGCCAAGGTCCGCCCGTTCGCGGATCAGCATAAATGTGTATAAGCGAGAGCGTCGGGAATACACCTCTCCCTCTCGAGTTCGTGACCAGAATGTAAGCCTCGGCGCGATATCGCGCAGAAGTAGCCGGGGAGCGCGCGCAAAACGATCTGCAAGACGATTCCAGGAGCTGTGCTACCGGCGCTCTGCGCCCGAGCTAAAAAGGAAGGAGCCAAGTGGCGCGCTCTGCTCTCCTCGTGGATCGTAAAACACTTGGCGACAGCGAGCGTAAAAAATATGGCTTTGCCTTTACGTTTTTTTGGGGTTTGGTTTTCTGGTAGGGAAGGAACGCGCTTGCTGCGGATCTTTTGGTTTACTTGTATTTTAAGGGTTGTCTATTAATTGAGTAATGTTTGTTAGTTGGGTGCTAATTAAGGTATATTTAAAATTTTATTTTGTGTTTTTAAGGCTAGAATCGGAAAAAGTATCATGCTTTTTTAAGCGTGTACACTGTGATTTCATGTGATAGCGAGTCAAAACTTTTATTTCAATATTTTATTTTCTCAGTTTTAATTATTTGCTTTAGTACTGACTTATGCCCGCCAACTTAAAAATGTCCAAGATTCAAGGTTCGTAACTTCTACAAGGACGAATAAGTTAAAAACATTTATCAGAGCCGGTTCGAAGCCGGTTTGTAATAAATTCAAAATCCAATTGCTTCGATTGAATATGCTTCAACTATAAAATTAAAACGGAAGCCTGATAATCGAAATTATATAAATAAATGCTTAATGCAAGTACGAGAATAGATTAATTGATGTATATGCTTCATTTGATAAGACTCAATTAGTTTATGAGAGGAACGCTATCCGGTCTATCGTCCAAACATTCATTAAGAACTTAATTTGCTAATGAATACTTAAAATGTCTTCATTCCTAAATCCCATAACATACATTTTCAAAATGAATCGCATCTCTTTCTCCGACTAAACTCCACTCGGCACTTAACTTTCAAATCCGCGTAAATACATAATTTAACTCGAAAAATTATCAAAATAATCGCGCATTCGTATCTAAAATACACACTTTCCGTTCTAATTTACGGCCAGAGCTGGCTTTCAAAATTATAAACGATAATTCAGAAAAATAAGAGTCGCAATTAAAAACGACTCCTACGGCGAGCTCCGCTGCAGCGTCTACTATGAATCGCTTGGCAAACGAGCAGGCATCCAGAAGCTCGCGCTAATTAACCGAGCATCCGAAATGATTTGGTTCTCGAGCGGCGTCAAACACGCGCATAATCAGCGCTGATTTAATTACCCCGCCATTACAAGTTTGCATGCCGAGCACGCGATCTTGGCGCTGCGCGGCCGCCTTGTTTTCAGGGCAATGAAACTTGTTTAATTAAATTACATCGCTAAATTGTTTTCTGCAATGAGTTTATAAGTATCGGAAATGATTAAGGATAATTTATGAAAGTGTCGCGCGCGAGCGCTTTAAAAGGTTTGAAAATTTTAATTGAGTGTTGCTGCGGAACGGGCGAGCCGTTCGAGTGACGTTATTAAGTGCTTTATAATTTGTCAGCTTGATTTACGTATTATGGCTTGGTAATGAAGTTCATTGAAATTTTCAAAATTCCTGGTGTTTGAAATTTTTTTGTGAAAGGGCGAATGTATTGCTTAAGGGAGTAATTGAGACGAAAAGATCGTACAAATTTTTTTAAAGTAATTATTTCTCATTTAACATTAAACGCTCATGTACTTGTACTAATAAAAGTTGACTTTTTATATTCTTTCATTCTTCAAATAAAGTACAGATGTACAAGTCTAGGAAATCTCATTAATTTTTTAGTTTACATTTATAAAGATGATAATTATGTTTTGTTTTTAAGTAATAAACATAATTCATATTAATGAAATTTTAGTTTAAAATTCAAAGCCAAGATTAAAAAAGTGTTTTTAACCTATCGTGCCTCATCTAGAGTACCTCAGCGGACAGGAAAAAAGAGTCAGAGGCGTCATGAGATATTCATAACTCTTTTTCACTCTTATACGCTATCTGTCTTTTTCTCTAGAGTGTTGCCTTACATTTTATCTCAGTACCGTAAGTACATTTACCATTTTATCTCTCATTACACCCCAAGTACATTAAATTCCATCCACTCTAAATATATCTCATTACTTCAAGCTCCACGCAGATTTACAACCACTCAAATCTAAATAAACTTCAAGAAACATCTAAAAACAGTACCGAGCCAGAATCAAAGAACACGCGCGCGTCCCGGCACGCCGTAACAATGCAGCTCCCAGGAACCAATAAATTTCTCGCTGCACCCCTTTTCCCTCGTCCTCCGCGCCATTTCTCTCGTTCTCCGCTCATAATACATCTCCGTCCCTCCGCCGTTCGCCTTCTCATTTCTCTTCGCCTCCATCTACACATGCATACACACACACCCAACTAGTCCTCTAGCGCATTTAGCAAATTCCGCGCGACCCTTTGCAAATTGAGTAACTCGGGTAAAAGGACCGAACGAGAGAGAAAAATCTCAGAGCGCAAACTGCACGGTCGAAGTTAATGCTGGGAACTTCAGGTCGGACTGCGCCGGCTTGCGAACGGGGAGAGAAGAGAGAAAACGCGATAAATGTAGCTTCCGCTGCTTCCTCGCGCGTAATTAAGAGGCGCGGAGTTGTCCGACTCCGAGGCTGCTGCGGATAAATTGTAGACGCGGGAAACGGAGTTTAAACCGCGCGCCCGATGTTTCGCGAAACTCGAGAACTACTGACTTTGAGCTTGCTGAGGGTTCGGTTAGTTACTTCGGTTTTATTTTGTTCCTTGTTTTTTGTTTACCGTTGTGATTGGATTAGAGCGTTGCGGAAATGCGGCATGCGAGTTTTTTGAAATTTTAATTAAAAACCCTTGAGCGTTTGAAGAAATTAAAAAAGTTGTTTTGATTGATGCTGCTTTTTGTAGATGCGTTACGTCAAAAAAGTCGTTGCAATATTCAAACGGATAAAGGGAGTCGTTTGTGAAGTTTTTCAAATTGCGAGACTGTCTGTACTTTGAAAATAGAATAAATATTCTTTGCAATCGATATTGGTATACGGTCTTGTAAAAAATGATCGAAAAAGTAAAAGCTTCAATAAAATATTTCATTGTTAAAATCTCAGTATTAAAGAATTTGTTTTTCAGTCTGTTTTACATTTTCGAAATAAGTTAAATGCAGTTTGATTAAATACTATAAATACGACAATATAAAGCAGGTTATTTCATTTTTACTCACAAAATGAAAAATCGCTTCGGATTATTGAATGTAAAAAATGTCGATAAATTCTTCCATTATATCTTTTAATTGTTTGTTTTTTACTTTAACGAAATACATTTTATAATTGGTCCAATATTTAGAGCATAAAATTTCAAAAGCGACGTTTATTTATCATAAAACTTAAAAATAAATCTGCAGTTATGTTTTAAATTGGATGTTATAAAGATTCTGTAAATATTCTGCTCGAACAAAATCAATCCATCCGTATAACAACGCTGAAAACTTAACTTCATTTACGCTTCCGCGAGCTACGCAATCAACGCTTCTAACAACTTGTTTTATCAAACTTTAATCAATATCTTTCATCTAATTTACAAATCGTTAAAATCTATTGTCTGATAACCACCGACCCACAAAAACAAACTCTTTCCATCCACCCAGCCTCATTAAAAAACAAAATCAGACAAAACACCATCTCCCCGCAATCCCTTCCAGCCACCTCGCCGTAAATTAACCTAACTCTCAAAAATCCCGAAACTTAATCGCTGCCTTGCGACTTAATCCTCTGCACAGCTTAAGTCGCGCGATACATCCGAAAGAGCAGAGTCGCGCGAAAGAAAAAGAGATCCTCGCGTCGAAGGGGATATAGAGCAAAAATAAAAGAAGAGCAGAGCGCGCAGGGAAGCCGGCTTGTCATGCGGAGCGAGCGGCCCCACTTGCCACTGTCAGCTTCGGCTTGATTTATTGCTCCGACTCTCTTGCCCCACCTTACCTCTCTCTCTCCATTTTTCCTCTTTTTTCTCTCCTTCTCCCTACCTTATTTATTTCCTTACACATCTTTCGCGCGCAATTTTCGCTCGCGCGGAGACAAAGAGCGACGACTCCGGGATTTCGCCGATCCGTCCTCGTTAAGATGCGGGCCGAGATAGACGCGGAAGGCGAGGAAAAAGCGGGGAGGTTTGCGAGCTAAGGAAGAGGTGATTTTCGTCTGTTTCCCGCAGAGAGGGCTGCGAAATTGCGGGGAGAAAAATTGGCTGTGATTGCTTTCGGTCACGAGCAGGTTCTTCGATGAGAGTTAACTTAGTTTACGAAGAATAACTTGAGCTTCTGATGTACGTGTCTAATAACCGTGAAATCAATTTTTGCCAGTCATAACGTAACAACTAAACAAGTCGCTCGCTCCGTTTCACTGAATCAAAAGTTTAGATTCGCCCTCCTACCTGTCCCGTACCATCAAGGAGCTCTGTGGGGACACTTAATGATTTTGTTTAAAAAAATTATTCAGTCACGTTAAAAATAATTCACTTTTACTATATAATTCTTTTAACTAACAATGAGAAGTTCCTACCCCCAGGACACCAATTTTAATGAAACTTTAAGGTTTTACAGAGACGGCTTTTTAAGACGAAACTTGTAGTTTCATGTTATAAATTAAGTTACCTTGTAAATTTCATGGATAACAAGCGATTTTTTTTATTTTGTTGTAATCTATAAATGAAAGACTATGACTTATCTCTTATTTTTAGTCGAATCATAAACATATTTATTTAATTGAAGGTAAAAATGTTAATTTTTCCACAAAAACCTATGTTAAATTTTTAATTTTAATTTTTAATTTTTTTCTTTTTCTGATTGGTTGATGATCCCATAAAAAATTATTCCAATAGAATAATCAAAACTCATACTTTAAGTCATATTTTTTTTCTTTACTTTCTTTTTTTTTATAAAATGGCGCAGCCACCTGAACATTCCTCCCAATAGCTTCGATCTCCTTAACGAACGATCCACCAGCGCGCCATCATTCCCTCAACCCTTTTCCTGCCCACCTCGTCGCCCTCCTTTATCACCTTCCCAACCATCGGCCTCCCCATTCTCCTCAACCATCGACCATCCCCCGCATCCATCTCCCCCAACCTGCCTTTCCTATCCCTCCAATAAATCAGAGCACGCGCGTTCCATCGCGTAAAAACTCAAAACGCTCCTCTCCCTCCTCTCGTTTCGATCCCCCCGAGAAAGAGAGCCACCCGCGCGCCGACTTAATAACCGACTCGCGCGCAAAAGAAGAAGATTGCCAGTGCGATGCATATATACAGCGCTTGCCATTTGCGCGCGGCCTGTAATTTGCGCGGCGCGATAGTCACCGCCACTTGCCGGCTAAGCCGGGGCCCAGGGAGAAAAACCTGACTCTCGGCGTGCGAGGAAAAATGTTGATTGAAAATTTAATGATCTCAAGAGCCGAGGCAGCAGGGGAGGTGTACGTGCGAGCGCTGGTGCGAGATTTCTTGTTTTGGAGTGCTTGTTTTTGAGAATTGAGGGATGGATTTGGATTGGGTTGGAATATGGTATCGGTTGATTCGATTAGGAAATTAATTAGGCGTTGATTAGGGCCTGACTAAGGTTAGTGAAAATTTTAGCGTTTGAGACTATGACATGGCTTTTGATGCTATTTTCCATTTAAAAAAGCATTGAGTGGACATTACGCTGCGGATAAAAGAAATAGTTCTACCAAGAAAATTGGCTTATGGTTGATATTATTTAAGATGATCGTTAGAATCTAGTTATGGCCTAATTAAATGTTGAATATTAGGTCTAATTAAGGATTTCTACATTAGTTCGTTAAAATGTGTATATGCGATACTTTGATAATATAAGTTAACTTCATAACATTTTACTTTGCAAACTAAAATCACTCTTCAAGGATTATACATCCGCTCTTAACATAAAAGAAATAGATGTAACATTTTGTAAAAACCTTGTATAAAAAATCTACTCAATTAATTTCTATGATATAGGCCATTATGAATATTTAAGTTCGAGTATAACTCAACGCTTCGAGAATCGCAAATTAAGTGCGCAAACTAATTAATTAGCAGCGCTACTTCGCGTTTACATCATCTTCCATCAAGCCCCGAGCGAACTTTTAATATGCATACCTAAGTGCCTCATTATTTACGCCAAACCCGCCCTACCTTCACTAGCCATTTTCCAAAACATCAAGCAAAGTAGCTGTCCGTCCCAGAAAACACTCTCGAACTATTAAAAAATCAGGCGAAATTCAATTTTTCAAAACGCCTCTCAAGCTCCCAGCACAATTTTCCCGGGGCCCCGACGAGCGCCTCGACTTTTTCAATTTCGCCTTGTGAATTTTTTAATTCTCGCCTTTCCCCGTGATTGATCGGGCGCGAGCTAAGCCGCGCGCATGATCGATCCGTTATCTTTTCAGCTGCTCGCCGGGAGCAAAACACGTCCCATCGATAAATAACGCGCGCTGCTCATTCGCGCGCTGAGCGGTGAGAGGAAAGGGGTGTGTGTATACGTCAGCTGATGCGGACTAAAACGCGCGCGTGCGTTTATAGACGTATGTACTATGTTGCGCCGTTTGAGGCGGAGAGAGGGCTAATTTTATCGGCGGTAAATACGAGCAAGACTGGCGCGTCCGACTGGGTAATGTAAGCTCTGTGTGTGGCGGCGAGTTGGGTTTATGGATGCGTTTGATTAGATGGAATTGAGTTTGATGGCAAGGGGAATGTTGAGGAATGTGGGGGAAAGGATTGATTTTAAAGATGGTATGTACGTTTTGGATGTATTTAGGATGCGTTTGTTTTTATGATAATATTTATGATGATTGGAGTTTGTTATTATGTGTTTTTAGCCAAGCCGAATAAAAAGCAGGAGTAATTTATAAGGAATGGATAAAATAAATTTTTTTAAATTTAAATATTTTCTTGATTTCAATTTTTGCTATCTTCGCGAAGAAAAGGATTTACTAAAATTTACTATGTTTTCTACTAACAGTGGGACAGAATCGTAGTTACAAAAAAACTACCATTTTTGTATTAAATATTACCAAAACTGTAGTAAATTTTACTATAATTCTATCAAAATTTCGTATAAAAAGTTAGTAATTTTTCTCTTACTTCAACTCTGTTATACCGTTAGTAGAAAACAGAAATTTTTACGAATTCCTTTCTCAGTGTAAATTAATGCAATTACAAGCAGTGCTAATTGCTTTATTAAGAATCAATCAAAACTACAAGACTCTTTCTATATACCAACCGATATCTAAACTTAAACCATCCACGCTATAAATCAACACTATCACTTCTCCCTTCCAAAAAAACCTCGCAAAAGAACCCTCATACCGTTACCTCCTCCCAGCAACTCCCGAACAAATCACTTATCCGGCAACATACATTCGGCCAACAACATCATATCGCTCTCTCGTGAAAGCCGTTTTCTCGCCAAGCTCTTTCTCTAGTCCCGGCGCGCAGCAGCCTATTTTTTGCTCCACATCGCGAGCGAAGCGTGTCTCATAGTCGCCTTGAGAGTCGAGCCTGCGCCGCCGAGAGAGAGAGAGAGAGAGAGAGAGAGAGAGAAGAGCGAAGGATATGATACATCGCCAAGATGGCGCGTTGCCCACTTTGGCTTGGGCCGATCGCGTTTTCAAGAGCACACACGTATACGTGTATATATACACACAGCAGGCGTGGGCGGAGATCGAGCTAGCGACTTGTTGAGCACAGCTGCGCCGGCTAAAGTTGCTGGCGCAAGGTCTGCGATATGCGGAAGTGGCTGCGAGCTCGCGGAAATTCAGCCGAGTGTTTTAATTAACTTTGCCGTGGGTTTGAAGCGGGATGACGCTGGTGATGTGGGTTATGCGTTTGGAATTAGTGATTGCTTTTAAATTCCTTTGATGCTTTTGCGACTATATGGAATAAATAGTTTGAACTATTGTAGTAATTGAGCACTATTGATTTGAAGTATTTCCAGAGGATGACCGACCTAGCACCAAACCATCCAACGGACATTCTGTAAAGCAGATAAATAAAACATTAGAACACATCCCGCTCCTTCAACACCCCAAGCTCTCGGCTCCTCTCAGCACTTATCTCACCGCGCTGGGGAAACAGATCGTCTCTCCTCGCATCCCATCTCCGAGGCCTTCTTCTCTCGCTCGGGCATACAAAACGAATTTTCCAGCCAGTCAGGAATTCATCTCGCATTCTAAACTCGAATTCAAATCGCTCGCTCGATCCTCGCAGCGCGTAGCGTATCGACAGCCGATCTCGCTCCCTCCCGAGGCATATTAAATGCAAATGGCTTTTTCGGCCTGCCGAGCTTTTTCGTTACCCAAATCGGAGATGAAGCCATAAATTCAATTTCCACCTCTCCTCCGCCCCTGGCTTTTCTCACTCTTTGTCTCTGCCGGATGAAATCTCCATGTAAATATTCATCCGAGGGCTGGTAGCGCGCTAGTTGGTTATATAGTCTTGAAGGAAGCAGAATCCGCGATGTTTTCTTGAAGAGTGTACGGAATTTCAGCGGGGAATTTACAAGCGGCGTGCGGCTTCTGGGATGACTGACGTCGCTATTGGCAGCGGCGAGCACGACTATCGCTTTCCTGATTTACGGTGATGTCGATGAGAGAGCGGACAATCGCGCGCTTGTACCGTACGCAAGGGAGATTCTGCTGCGATTTTTTCTTTGTCGATTGGGGATTAAAGGGGTGAATGATCGAGAGTACTGTTTGATACGGGATAGATAGTTTGGTTTGTAACAGCATTAGTCTATGATTGGTATTGATTTTATTGTTATTTGTGTATTCAGAATTCCGAATGTGTTTTTGAAGAGTAAAATTTTTATATTGATGATGATTAGTTGCGTTTTCTAACGAGAAATCAAGTTCTTGATGAATAATAATGCATGCAATTGTAACGGTATAATTCAGTTCATACTATCACAGTCATAATATATTCACAATCGCATAACCATTAATAAACCTAATTAAAACTCCCATAATAACATCATCAGATACACCGAGCATCGACGACGTACATTCATATATTCGTTAATAGAACTCCTTTCCACTATTTTTCCAGCACACATACCGACAGTGAACGCCTGAGAGGACTTGTCTCATCGATCGCCGAGTACAAGAATCTAAATCACTTTCTCCCTGAGCTAGCACACGAGCGCTCTCCTTATTGGATCGTTGCGGTATATCGGAAATGCATCTCCTGTGTAACAGATCCGCTTACTAATTCCTCCTTTACAAAACGATCAGTGTAGAACTACGCTATTGAATATTCTAAGCGCTTGTTGTCAGCCGATCGGTGAGCTCTAAGCTGATTAAATTGTAGCTTTGATATTTACAAATGTATGCTGTTGGCGTTTTTGGTTGAGGTTTGTCCGACAAGTTTATCTGAGAATTTTACAGTGATCGATTGGTGTTTTAGAAATAATTAGAAATGGTGGGATTTTAATAAAGAAATTGCTTTTAAGTTTTGGATGTATTTTGCAATATGTGGCAATTTATAAAATATTAAAATTGGGAGAGAACGGTATTTAAAACTATTCTTCTATCCAACTCAAACACACTTTTTGCTAGTTTAAAGTGATTAAACCTTGACGCAACACATCTGTACATTCTCACACTATAAACTCCCCTAGAAAATACACCGAAACAAAACAATTATCAACAACCTTTCCAAAACAGCCACTCCCTTACTCCCACCATATCCACCCAACAATAGCCCGCCAAAACCTCGCAGATCTTCTCCTCGGCTTTCGGCTAATAAAAGCGTCTTGCGGACCGCTCGGCGAAGGCAACTCATGAATAAATGCAGCACTCGGCGATCGAGCGCGCATTGTCGGCTGATGCACGTACTTGTCGCGCGCTTTGACGCGCAGCGCCCAGACGTTTTCGTGCAGTTTGTCTCTCGGCCCTGCTCGCTTGCCCGCCCGGAGATTTATCGACTCCGATATGGCCTCGTGGCCAAGGCTGAACGCGCGCATATGGCTCCGAGAAGGTAATAAGCGCCGCGCAAATTGCGTGGGTTATTCGGCGAGTTTGCGGAATTGATTGAGTTTTAATGTGGGAGTGTTTTGAGGATGTCAGTGAATGAATGTTGATGATGGTTTTGTAGAAGGGGTTCGGGGCTTGGTTTTTTGTGAAGTTTTTTGATTTATATGAAATTTAATTAGTGTTTTGATTTATTACGATTCTGGAATGTTTTTGTGAGCGTCTTTGATTTTGATTTATTACGATTCTGGAATGTTTTTGTGAGCGTCTTTGATGATTTTAGGGATGGAAACGTTTTTATCAATACCATTGGATTGAATGACGAATATGTCGAACTCTTCTTGCGACTCTGTATTGATTTGATTATATAAGAATGATGAATTATATAAATAATTTTAAAGATATTCGCGAAAAGTACTTACCCAGTTGCAACGAATCAATAAAAAATCATTATTATATAGAAAATCATGCAAATATCTATTGAATCTGATAGAATTAATGCGATTTATGCATTTCTGTTAGTCTTTTACAGTAGAGTCTTTTAATTATTTAATCAGTAAAAAAATAAGAATTTTGCGTGATTCTTTACTCGTTCAGATTTAGACAGTACATATTGAGTGTATGACAATGGATATAGCGCTGTGTTGGTGAACGTGTTAATTTTTGTTTTTAACTTTACAAGTATTTAGTGAATACTTATTTGTTGACACTGTTCGTTAAAACTTTTGGATTAAATAAAAATAACTA
>JAPYZA010015150.1:0-11055 GCA_030522685.1 Eupelmus azureus | reverse complement strand
ATAGCTCTTTATTAGAAGACGGTTGATTCATTTTTTAATACTTAAAATTAATTTAAAATAAGATTTAAGCTATCTTTGAAAACAGACGTATTATTATAACAGCAACGATTAACGTATCACCTTTTCAAAATATTTCTCTATACTATACTTATGTATTGTTCATTTTCGTAGATTTACTGTCATAATATTATCATTTTTAGTGAGTAATGACTATTTCCTTATCCCTAGAAGTATATAAAATTGTAACCAATGTAATTTTTTACACGATTAGAAAATACGATATGCCGTATAAAAATAATCTTATTTACTATTCATTTACGGAGAATATGACTGCTTTTCCTATCCCGATAATTGTATTATGATGAGAAAAATATATTGGGAAGTACACATAATTATTTAGGAACCTATGTTTCTATAGCTCCATATTTCTTATTCCGAAGTCACGTACTATACATAAGGCCATCACCATATGTATAAGAATAAATGCGCGCAATAACGCACGGCTGGAATAAATGTACAGGAAAGGTTCCGGCTTTTTGCACGGAGGGAAGGGATACTCAATAAGATAAAAAATAATATGTGTTACTTTATCTAATTGTAAGCAGCATATGAGGAATGAAAATCCGTGTTATTTTTTGTATTTTTTCATTTTTTACGTATGCAGCAGCTATTTTAGATTGTTTTTAGAGGTTAGGACTGAACCGAAAACCATTAGGTGAATTCTGATAGTGGATTTGGACTGAGCGCGTCATAATACATAGGAATATGTAGGTCCTCATGCCAGATTGAAATACTTGAGCGTATACAAGGTTTAAACAAACGAAGAAGACATGCCTAGAAAATGGCGTAAAATGAATAAAATCATCGCACTCTTTAGTCACAGAAATTTTTTAAGTCAGGAAACTCCGAATGTAAATTATCAGAGCTTTTTCTACACAACATAACAGAACTTTTTACGCTATCCGAATAAAAAAATGAAGTGCGAGACGCGAGAACGAGCAGGGTAAAATCAGGCATTTTTGTAAAAGGTGCATATTCAAACGACTGTGTCTCAGCGACTTTTCAAGATAAATTAACTTACCAAAATGAAAAAGAAAGCTATTTTCAAGACAAATAAAACGAGCCCTCTGCAGCGGGCGATAATGATTTTAGAGAGGCACTTTATCGCCCGCTGCGACGTACCGGTCCATAAGCTTTCACTTTATCCCCATATTTTAGATATGGTAAAACGCGAAAATCGTGCATGTGTTACGAGAAATACTTTTTATACCAATTTTCTAGAAGCGATGTACCCCTTAAAATCCCGGTCCTCTAAAGGTTAATAAACCGGTGAGTCAATGTGGTGTTACATAGTTGTATATGTTTTACAGAAAACTTTATTGATAACCAAAATGCGCACAAGGGAAACAACAAATTATCAGAATTGTTACAAAGTCAGTAGATTGTAGAGCTTACAAAATTAGTATAGGTATTTTATTATCCGCAACATCTCTAAATACTTTATATCTAGCTCGTGCGGCTTCTTTTCCAACTTCTTTGCCAAATCTCCCTAGTACCACTTTTCAGAAATGGTACAGCTCGTCTAAAAGGACCTCCTAAACAAGCACCAATTTCTGATCAACACTGAATTCTTTCTTCCGGATATACAACATCTGTATTATAAATTCGATCTTTCTTTCGTCCTACTTAAATATCGAAATACTCCTCGTAGAGAAACATTAATAATAAATCTTTTTAAACTATAATGTAACACTTAAAGTCCCGTTTTCGAATGGTACAATGGTGTCTTATGTTGATTTCTATCATTTAAAATTCAGAGCATTCAGCGGAATATATTTCAACCAAGAAAATTCTTTAATTTTGTGAGTCCCATAAATATATTGATTATTATCGTGTAAGATTCTCCGCAAAAGGGGAGATTGGATGTCGCTGGTAATATAGGGATCACATACATATTTTAAAAATTTTTCAAAACCTTCTGGAATAATTTTAAATCGCGTAATTCTTAAATTTGATCCAAAAATTCTTCAAGACTATTATAATTACGGTGATTTATGCCGTTTTCTGCAACATATCGCTAATTTTCGAAATCATCGATCATTGCACGGGATTTCATATTTTTCGAATGTATTTTTTCAATAAGCCAAATATTGTTCATATTTTCATTATCGTCCAAAACGAGTGATTCTAAAATATCAGTTGTAGTTATCTGAATACAATTTTCTTTCGAATTCCGTGAAACATGTAAAATAGTATTAGGTAATTGGATTTTAACTAAAGCGATACTCAATTTATCATGTAGGTGTGTTCATAAGGTAAACGCACCGTGAACTGTGAAGGAGAATTTTCTGGAAAATATCGTATACTATTATAACTCAATAGTACAGTATAAAATTTATCTTTCATTTTATATAATTTTTAATTCACTAGCAGATATCCAAGAATTATATTTTTGAGGGTAGCCTACCTGGGAAATAAAATATTTTTTACTACGACTCTTTCATTGAGCTCGTATTATTTTATCAATTATAAAGCTATCTTGATCTAATTTTTTACGAACTTGCGGTAAATTTTGTTCGTAAAATATGCCGTCGATTTCTTCGCCTGCTAAAATTTTCAAAACGTATGTAGAAGGTGCTCGTGTTTTTGAAATTCGGATTATTTCAAAGATGTCTTCCGTGAAACTTCCTACATATGTTTTTGCAAAGACGTTTTTAGCAGTACTGATCCGCACAAGGTCTCTAACATTATATATATAAGATTTAGGTTTTTTTAGGTTTTAGGCATATTTAGGTTTTTTTTGTAATAAAATGATAATTGTATCTATGTTGTAAATTGTTTTAAACCACGTAAACATTCTGTAAATTTACTTCGTTTGGCGCCATTTTTATACTGAAATGAATGGTATTATTATAAGATTCAATCAGCGAATATGAAATATCAATATATCGCTGAGTATTAAAAGTAGTAAAGTATCTCAGCATACGTTCTTTCAAGGTTCTGTTAAATCTTTCAGCCACTGCAGGTTTCACATCAGAACTCCGTAAAATTCAGTAATTTATACCATTTTCTATAAGTAGATTTTGAAAATGAGTCCCCGTAAATTCTCTCCCTTTATTGGATTGTAAAATAACAAAGTCGTTTTTTACTTCTACAAACAATTTAAAAAAATGCTGATGTAACATTTTTATGTGATTTATTCAAAATAGCTTCATACCAGACGAGTTTACTTAAAACGTCTATTACAACAAGAATATAAGAATAAACGTAATTATACGATTTTATTGATCAAAAATTCATAAGGTCAGGGTCCCAAACATTGTCAATATTAGACACGTTATAACTAAACATTATAATGTTGTGGGTACTTTATTCGATGACGCTTGTGTGTGGTATATGCATCTTGACTTTCTAGCCATTCCAAAGTTTCATCTCGAGAAATTAAATTTTTTGAATTTTTTAGAGTTTTAAGAATCTTCGGCTTGGTAAAATGATGAAGGTTCACTAGAATCGTGATAAATTTTTAATAATTTTTCGTTCACTTTATCGATAATTTTAAAGCAGACCACTAATATTTTCTAGGTCTTTTTTCTGGTGGTGTTACAAAATCTTCATTTTTTTAAATAGTTGTATTTAATTCATCAGCGCTATTGTATTCTTCATTATCGTCATCTGCTGTTACAGATTGTGGCGTAGTATTAGATTCATGTAAACGTTTTAAAGCTTTTTGAAATTTCCTCTCTATTTTCGGCGTAGGTGATACGTCTGTTTCGCCTTTTTTCCATAACTCAGCATTGCTAATAAATTCCAGTGGTACGCCTATATTTCTAATTAATTGAGTGAATTTATTACGTCCAACTGGTACGTGGAATTTTCTCGACCTTATAGCATCATTAATTAAATCAATAATAATACATTTCTCAATACATTTTCGTTTATGTAGACAACACGTTTATTGTTCCAAAATATCTGTTTATCACCTGCTTGGCGTAACCGAAATACCAATTTGTTGCGGCTTGCAACTAGGTGTAATTAGAGTCCAACAGGAAAAGGTCCAGGAAGAACTTAAAATCGGATTTCAGATAGTAGACCAGGTTTATTTAAGTATACAAAAGAGATGTAGCAGCTTGACCGTGTAACTTTGATATAAAGACATGATATTCGGCGCGTCTATTTATAGCTACCAGCTGAGCGCCGCTGATCACGAATCCGCGCGAAAAGTATAGCGCGGCCGATATGCGAATCTTCGCACAGCGACGACTATGTATATGTGTCTGTACGTATAGTGAGAGTGAGCGTGTGTTACAAAAGTAGGCGTTGCCTTTTACAAGTGGTAAGTATGTAGAGCGTGTGAATATCAAGATAAAAATAAGATAAAATAAAGATAATTTAATATCAAGTGTTCGGAGAGAACACAATTGTTTAGCTTTCCACCTGTATGTTGCAGGTGCGCTGTCTACAAGTAGTAAGTCTTTGGATGATAATTTTTTTTCTTTAGAATTTATTTTTAATCATCGACTTCTTTACTTTCACTTTTTTTAGATTGAAGCTGACATTTTCACAGAGAATAAGAAGATACTTTTGCAAAACTTGGCAAAATAATAGCCAAATAATCATGCTCATATTTATCTGATGAATTTAAAATTTCATTAGTTTCTTTATCCAAACGAGAGCAAACTGTTCCATGAGTCTGAACAGAATTTCTAAGTTTATCCGGTAAACAATTTTCATTATACTTGTTTTTCTCTTGTTTGTTGTTATTTAGAAAATAATCATTATTCCGAATACTTTCTTCTGGTACAAGAAGCATTTTACGAGCATATTCCACGATAAAACTAAAGTTTTATTCAATATCGAGAACACTAGTAATAATAGGTCTTACGAGCAGAGGTAACAAATTGCTTTTGTTTTTATTAATAATTGACTTTTTTCCATTTTAGGTACCTTGCTTTTCTGCTAATTTTCTGAAAACTAAAAAACCTGAAAACTAAAAAGTTTATTATTTGTAAATAATGTACATATTATATTGTATCATCCCAAGTTCACATCCTCAAGTTCACATCTCAAGTTCACTAGGTAGGCTCCTTTCCTAGTTCCATTGTAGATGTAGTGTATACATGCACTCACACATGTAGGTATGCGTGCGCTCCCCATCCCAGCGTCATGAGATCGGTGCGCGACCAGCAGCGGCTGACTTGCGTTCTCTCTCTCTACCGCCGGACACCGAACTGTAAGCACCTTGCGCTGCGAGCACGAGGCTCGCGCTAACGAATTGCAACATAGTATAATTTAAATATATTTCTTGTTTTCTCAACAACCACGACTCAATTTATTTAACAAAAACATTACAATACCTTTTGAAAGTAGAAGAAATTATCTTTAATTTAAGCTATATAAGTGAATTTTGTTGCACCTATTCTCCCCTAATCAGTCGATGAGCCTTCGTATCCAAAATTTCAGCCCCGTAAGGTTTCTCTTGATCAGTTCGATGAAATTGATTTTTCCAAACGGATTTAGCTTCAGTATCCTCATCATTCTCGCGTGAATGAACAGTTTTTTGAAAAACATACATTTTTTAATTTTACAGTGTAAAACATCAATTTAATAAAAAAAATGTTAATAAAATTATTAAATTTTACCCTATTTTTAGATCTTTGTACCACTATTTTTTTAATTAATTAGAAAACCCCTCATTCAAGCGGGAGTGACACTAATACTGAAGCCAAATCCATTTAGAAAAGTTCATTTCATCGAATTGGTCAAGAGAAACCTTACGGGGCAGGAATGTCGGCTCCGAAGGCTCGTCGACTGATTAGAGGAGAATAGGTGCATCAAAATTCACTTATAATAGCTTAAATTAAAGGTAATTTCTTCTACTTTCAAAAGGTATTTTCATTTTTCAAAAATTAAGTTAGATATTAAAAATAATAAACTTTTTAATTTTCAGGTTTTAAAGTTATTGGGTCCCCTTAAGGGCACATTCAGAAATATATTTTACAAGACCTAGAGTTGATCTACATATGATAGCTGCTGATTGCTCTTTATTGGAATAGCAAAGCGCATGCAAAATTGCAATATGTTCTTTTAAGATATGATATACTATGACAAAATAGTGGAAAGGCATTTATTCTGGAAAAAGTGTACGCTCATTAGATATGGCGACTTTTCCGAATTCATGAATATTGCTAATTATCCGGTCATTTCAGGGTGGCCCTGAATCGCAGTTTATCTTAAACCGTATAAGATATAAAAATATAGTGCAAAGTCATTTTTTGGCCGGAAAACTTTGGGGTGGTTTTCTTCAATGTAACAGTCACTAGCGTGCTAAGGATAGTCGCCCTGAATTGAAAAGAATTTATTTCAAAAGTATTTTTTCCGATCTTTCTTTCAACACCTTAAAAGTTTTACATTTATGGTGCAAGCTATGATTTTTCAGCACTTTTTCATTTATATCGCGTTTTACAGTTGAAAACTTGAACTACGATTTTCTGAGGGTTTCCTGTATCTAGAAAATTCTTTTTTTTTTAATCGCTTTAGCTTTTTGTAATCTAAACAATGGTATAGGTTACGTAAGTTCAACTATCTGGGCAGGTTTCTTATGTAACCGTGGGCATCATCCTTTCCCTAATCTAACGAGGATTTTCAGGATATACCTGTCTCGCGAGGTGCCGTTTTTGTGCGCGATTTCTGGGATTTTTAAAGACTACCAAATATGATGCATTTAATGAAATATCTCTTTGTCCTTTGTAGAGGAGATCTTGAGTGATGAAAATTACCCTGAGGTTATTGTGATAACTACCCTCAGTAAATGAATCAATGATGACGCTATTAGAAGATTCTCGCATAAAATCATCAATAATAATTAACAGAAACAGTGTTTTCTACATTATATTATTTGTTTGTTGAAATTTTTTCTTCATGGAAAACTATAGCATTTGACCTGCTCTTATAAAATTGGATGCCAAAACTATTTTTTGTATTATGCAGCTTAAAAGTTATCTTCAAATTTGGTATATTTGAACTTGTTATTTCCATAACAATACTTTGATGCTACTATTATTACATATCAATTTTTTTCCTCCCAGACAAAATATTTCAACAAAATTTTGGAACTGCTGTGAAGGTAAACTAGCTTCTGAATGATTTGATTTACACTGGATGATGCAGCATTTCCAGGCAATTCTTCTTCGCCATGCAATGAAAAAAGATTATCAAAATCTTGAAGATACTGCCGTGAAAATATTGGATCTATATACATTATAAGCATACCTTTAAAAAGGTATAATATTTGCAAGTATGCTTTGCAATTATTATTAATTTGCGGAACTTTAAATTGTATACCCTATACAATTGATATTTGTTTCATGATTTCATAACATTCTAAGGCCGAGCTTTTAAAGAAATAATATGAAATCTGTCAATCAAAAGTAAAATATGAAAATTTTTTTAAAGTGGAAAGAAACAAGAAACAAATGATTATCATATACTTGACATTTGTTCAATGTGTCACGTCCATAGGATAAAGATCAACTACCAATATAGAATTGATAATAAATTATATTATAATGTTAGAATATACGTAAATTATTATATTTATTATTTTATGTAGTATATTACTGTTTTAATCCAGACGCATGAATAATGTAAATCTCGAAAAGTTGTCGAAGCCGGAGCGCTGTTCTCGAAAATTAGAGCAATGCCCCGCTAAACGCACTTATGCATCGTCAACATTTCAAAATAAATTTAGTATATAAGCGGGCGGAACCAAATATCATTTAGGTATAAACTAATAAACTTTTAGGATAGTGGTACGCAAAAGCGATCCTCTATCCGAAAAGGTATATTAGTCTACCTTAGATATCATTAAATAATTTCATTTATTAATAATCACATATAACAAAGGTAATATTTAAATAAGTGATGGTAGGCGAAAGCGAGCCTCCAATTTAAATACTTTCATTATATAAGAATCCATTATAACTCCTGTAACCGGGTTAAACTAAATAAACAAATTAAATTAGTCGACAATAATGCACTCTGTTCGGGTCCAAACACCAGCTCCAACGAAGCGGCTGGAGTGGTCCGTGAACGTTAGTCACTTGTGCAATGACCACTTCGTGCAGTGTCGAGTGCCTGCTACAACGAGTGACTTCACCTTATCACTCGTGAAATTATATAAACAATTGCCGGTTGCTCAGCTTCTGTACAGTGGCGTCTGTACCCGCGGAGGCGGCGGTATTCGGCGTCAGGGTAATCAGGATTCGAGTGAAAATAAAACGTGAACACAAGAGTTAAAGTGAATCTAATGTGGTATATTCTCTGATAATTAATTAGTTAACAAAGTACAATTACAAGAAATTAGGCGCGCTCACGCCACGAGAGTTGACTCGCGAGGAAAAGCGCGCGGTTATTAATCCAACGCGACGCGCTCTCTCCAAATCGCTTGCACTAACACACGCGTATCGCGCTCTTCTCTGTCTCACACACAAACACGCACACTCGCGACACCGCGCGAAGACAACACGTTACTCGCTGCAACGCATGCAGCGGACGCTCGTGACACACACACACTTGCATTAACGCACCTCGCGTCTACTGCAACTCTCCACTCGATGTGGAGAGGAGTCGCACGAAATCGCACGGAAATAGGCTGGAGTAAACGGCCGCAAGCCCGTGATGGCGTGTACTCCAGCATGTGTATAAAGCCTCGGGGCCTACCTTTTCATCGGCGTACGCTTTCTCGCGAAAACCCCAAACGCTGGCTGCAGTGGCTCTCCAACTCTACTTCGCTCTCCGATGCTGCAACTGGGACGGAGTTGCGCGTCTAGTGCTATTTATCGAGCGTAAAAAAGCCGGTAATGTTTTACTGCTGCTGCGAAGTAACGCGCGTGAGTCAGCAATATCGGGTAAGGCTCGTTCGCGGCGCCTCTCTCGCTCTCCCGCTCGTATCGGGCCGACAACGCGTGCGCGAGCCTAGTACAATCTGCGCAGATCGAGCGTCGCGCGTGAGCGGCGCGAAATAAATTCAAATTTGAATTATAAAATTCGCGTATCTTCACACCCCCAGCCAGATTCGACGTATTCCTTCCACGAATATGGCGATCGGAAAAACCTAGATGACTACGCGGAATCTTCTGCGTCGCGGTCATTGCCGCTGGGAAACGAGAGAAGGTCCAGTTGCTGAAAGGAAAAAGCATTGTTTAGCCAACATACACACTTTTTATTTACAAACATAACAACAACGAGATAACAATAAGGTTCCTCAGGGAGTCACTCCGTTGCCGGTCTCCAAGGGTGATAACCGCACCGGCAAGGGGGTGGTCCAAGTCACCTTGGACTGCGCTCGAGCCTCCCCTACCTCTCAAACCAGGGGTTATTCCGGTCATGGGGCGGGAAATCCGGGCACTTCCGGTGATCCCGGATTCTCGGACGGCCACACGTATAGCACGTCCTTGGTGCACCGCCCAAGAGGGATCCGGTGGCCCTTGCCACCGGAGACCGCCTCTTCTTCGACGCTGGAGCTGGATTCGCCGCTGCCGAGGCTGCCCTGGCCCGGGCTCTACTAGCCTCTTCTTCGGCAGGGGCGAGAACACGCCGTAACCGCTCGGCTTCCTGGAGGGCAGCGTAGAGCCTCTTGCAGGCCTCCTGCTTGGTCTGGCGAGCCGCCTCTTTGGCCATGGCCTCGGCCCGGACGGCTCAACGGATTTCGCGCTAGACCTCTATCTCCGAGGCCCACTTCTCAGCGCTCTCGTAGCTCCCGGGAATTTTGCGCGGAACTCGTCCCACACGAGGAACGCCGCGGCTTCTTCTGCCTTGGCAGCCTTGCAGCTTCGGCATGATTGCCGGAGAATCTCCGCGACCCTGGCCCACGGTTCCGAGGCCGACTCTTTTCCCTGGCCGGCCCCGGAAGCAACGGGATCTTAATTCCCGGCACAGTCCGCAGGCTACAGCGGTCCTTGCACGGACTGTGGCGGCTCTTGCGGGCTGCGGAGAGGAACTGCCACTCCTGTGGCTACCTCCTCTTAGGGAGTTGAAGCTGACTGCAGCAGCCTTGCTGCAGCAAGGATCGCTCCTAAGACCTCCTCTGGGGCAGCGCCCAGAGGGAAAACGGCCGTCTGCTGCTGGTTCTGCATCTGTAACAGAAAAACAATCGACGATTTACCTCACGCGTCGAGGTGCTAATTCGCAACGCCTTTTGCAGTTAGACGCATTCGCCGAGGTGAAACGTCACCGGCGTCGACGGTTTGGGACGTCTTCTTGGACCGCTTTGGCCTTCCTCGCAAACGCTTAGGAAGATCCGCACCCGGAGGATTTGGCGATGGTTCCGTTGATGCCTGCCACACGATGATTAAATTATTCTTCCGGGGACAACCCCGCTTACGCCTCGCAGTCGCTGTTAGCACACGCGCAGGTGTGCACGCACGCTCGTTTTCGGCTTCATCGGCCTGCGCAGAGGCCTCAGCCACGCCATCATCGGATACATTTTCGCTTTCAAATGGCGGGTCGCGCGTCGCCAGAACTACGCTCACATCCCTCGGCGGTAGTGAGCTATCCAGGGGACCCACATCCTGGATAGGATCATCTTGAGTGTCTTCACGTGAGATGTATGGCTTGAGGTGACTTACATGCACAGCCTCATCCATTTGTCCGTCGGCGTTCAGCAGCATATACAACCTCCTCCTTACAACCACCTGAGGACCAGAAAACTTAGGAGCCAATTTAGATGATATTCCTTGCGCTGCTGAAGACAGCACTCGATTTTCCATACTAAGTCGCCGAAGGAGAAAGACAAGTCTCGTCTGTTAGCGTTATCGTATTCCGCTTGACGCTCTTTTTTTCCTAGAGGTGCTTAAGACTATGAAGCTTCTTTGCCCAAGCTTCGGCTACCTTGCGCTCTTCATCTCGCGCAGCAACACGGTCTTGTTTTCTCCTTTCATCTCCAGGAGGAACGGGCTGTCGTTCATGCGAGAATGGTGAGGATACTGAAGCTAAATCCGTTTAGAAAAATTAATTTCATCGAACTGGTCATAAGAAACCTTACGGAGCAGCAATTAT
>JAPYZA010015149.1:0-11617 GCA_030522685.1 Eupelmus azureus | reverse complement strand
ATAGAGAAAAAAAAAAAAAAAAAAAAAAAAAAAAAAAAAAAAAAAAAAAAAAATAGTCGATTACAATATTTACATAATTACTTACATTAGCTTATGTTTTTGGTTATATTGAGGTTATTTTATTTTAACTCACCTAAAATATGATCACATTTTAAAATGGTAATGAACAATTTTCTACATACCTGAAACAAAAAAAAGCATTTATAAATTATTTAAATCTTCATTCTATTTAAAACTTTTAAAAATTATTTAAATCTTTATTATTTAAAACTTTGTGAAGATAATTTTTTCGTCTATACCTAAATAAATAATTTTCAGTGTAAATTAGAGAAATTTTTATTCATGTTTTTATTAGTAAACGTATAGATATATTACTACATTCAATATAATACATATACTTTTTGTATGTAATTATGGTTCGGTTTTCGAATAGTTTGCTTTTAGTCTGGTTATATATTTCAAACTTCTACTTATAGTAATAAGGGCTTCATATGATTTATCCAAAACTGCATCTACACATTCGTCCATAGCAAGTGTTCTCTGTTCTCCAAATGTCTCATTGTTTGCTGTAATTCAAATACTTATTATAGTATTTCAAAAATATAATACCATTTTAAAGTACTGTTTCGAAACAAAATATTATCTTGAGATAAATACGCATTTTAAAGTACAGGTAAATAATTTTCAATTGAATTTAAAAATAATTTTCTTAAATATTATTTAATTTTGAACATGTAGTAACTGAAAATACTTTTACCCTTTTTAGCACAGTTTATAAACTGTCTTGTCAAAAGCTCGTTAAATACTCTCATATTCTTATCCGTCTCATTTTTACTATTAGCGTGTACATCAACCGTCTGTGAAGTTATAAGAATACCTAAATTTAGAAATAATTTGTTAAAATCATATCTAAATGAATTTTATTTTTTACTCACTTTTATTCCTTTTCTAGATAAACACAAAATGCCTAGAAAAAATCAAATAGTACAAATAAAGACACATACAAATCCATTAATAAAAACTTTACATAGGTAGTAAAATAGACCTTTTAATTCGACATGGCAAATATTTAGTAAGTCCTCAAAACTTGGTTCTCCATCGCTGTAAACGTATACCTTTAAAATAAAAACTGTACATTATAAATATTTACTATAGCATTTACATTTAAGTAACTTTGCATTAAATAAAAAATCATTTATATATTTGACATGATATTTTTTATTGTTTTTAAACCTTAAATACGTAAAGGAATAAAAGTGTTAAAAATTTACCGTTACCAAACTAACAATCAATACATAAATATAACTTTTCATTTTAATTTTATTATTGCCTACAATTTGAAGTAAAATTTTTAAAACTAATGAGATTTGAACCTCCCTGCAAATGCATGCAAAAATTCAAATGTCGCACTGAAAAATTATTGCGTGTTTATGTAATAGTTATTTTCATAGAATGCAGCTGTTTCGTTGTACAATGGATAATTCCAAAATTGCATCGGCTTGTAAACATATATGACTATAATTTAAAGAACCTACACTATTTCATACAAACATTACAAAACTGCAAGGCTCTAAAAATGACGAATTATATGACCAAAGCCTTTCGTAAATCAAGTTACATGATTGAAAAAATAAAAAAAAATTATTTTCAAGGTCATAAACCTCAATTTTATATCAACATTCGGTTTTTTTATCGATGTGACGGTGTAGTTGTTTCGTTCAACATAATTATTAAATAAAAAGTATCACTCTGTCAAGTTGTATTTTATATCTTATTTTTTAAAACTCTATAAGTTTAACTTTTAATTTCTTTATCTGATTTAATTATTACCTTAGATATTTAGTAAATTTTTTATAGAATAGTATATAGAACTTCATGAACTTGCTCGATTGTTTAAATCGATTCTAGTTTGTTTCAGAGATTCAAAAAAGTTCCATGAAGTGAAATTATTCTTTCAATACATTTATTTACAGTTACTTAATGCAATCAAATAAAATTTGAAGTGCCCAAATTAAGTTTTTAATTAAGATTTAAGATTTAAGCTCGCTCTGAAGAAATAGATTGCAATATTCACAAAACATCTTCAGGTACTTATCATCAATGTCGACATCGACACGGTAGCAACTCGAAAAGTATCTAAAGTGAACAAGATCCACTGAGAAAAATCCATACTAAATCTAGAGAAGTATTTAAAAGGTATACTTTCGTTACTAGATTAATAATTTAAATTTAAATACATTGCAAATAATTGGTTTAAATATGCATCCTCTATCTAGGATCTTACAACTGATTTTGGTGTAACATCCGCGTGTTCTCTTTAAAATATTTTATTTTTTTTCTCTATCCTATTTTTCAAGAGGCCTGAGTTGTAGATAGCCAGCGAAAGTCAGACCCAAAAACAAATAATAATAAAATAGGTGCTTATGTGTTGTTCTTGGACGTCACAACAAATAATTAATAAAATTAAAACACGCTACACAAAAATTTAAAAATTAAAAATTCAAAACTAAATAATTACACTCAAAATTCAATGAACAAATGTTAACAAATAATCCTACAAACAAATTCAAATTGCATTAAAATTACTTTAACTATTCAAGTTCTTGTTTTAAATATATATATATATATATATATATATATATGTATATATATTTATGTCAAATAATCAAAGGAATTATTTTAGTAAAAAAATATTACACTAACACAAACATATTGAAATCTTAATACATTCTTTTTATTAATAACTCTTGCATAGACATACATTTCTTTTAATTATAAAAAACACTACACTCAACATTAACAAATTACAAAATCCAAAATTACAATCCTAACTATATACATTGTTCTTCGCAGAAAACTAAAAATAGAAAATATTAATCTCACATTATTCACAAACTTTACTTGGTAATCTAAATTCCCTTACAAAATTTTCATTTAAAATCATTTTAAGATAAAATTTTCCTTAAATAACACACTCTCAATACAACAAAGTTACAAAACCAGTTAACATACTTAACAAATGTACAATTAGAAATAATTCTCTTTTCTAAAATACAATAAAATTTTAACCAATAATACATATCTCTTGATTATAAAAATTTTGCATTTGATTATTTTAAAATCATATGTAAATGAAACATATCTTATAATCCCTAAACCAACTTAATCTTCTGCATCGACAATTTATACTGTATCTCCAAATTGATGAAGTACTTGTAAGATACTTAACAAATCTTACAACTATCACACCACTTCAATTAATTATTCAAATACAAAAATTAAATCCTACAAAGAAACCAACTAAGTCAAGAATTTTATTGTTCACGCCAGGTAAATATACCTGTAGTTGTAAGGCCGTCCCGAGGCCAATAAATATTAATATTTTGTGTACTTCAATATTTCGTAAGTTAGCCCCTTGAGGCATTCCAGTTTTGACCACCGTCGAGTTCACATTGGTATCCAGATTCGAATAATTAGAGCCTTTTTAGATGAGCAAGAGTATAAACTTTGATGAGAAAGGTAGTCCCATAGAATCTTAAAGAGAAAGCTAATCCCATTTGAAAGCTAACAAATAAAATTGAACTTATGTAAGTTATTTTTTTAAATTAATATTTGTCAAGTAATTGGATCAAGATCGTCTATTATTTTTCAAAGATAAAAAAACAAAAGTAATAACGGTAATACGTTGATAAAATCTTACATTATCTGTTACATAAAATACTATGTACATCGTGTGTTTATGATAATTCAAGACCTTTTTTTAACCCAAATACACTTCTTATATAATTGAAATTAAAATACTTATACTATTTATATTGAATTGTAACTTTATTGTTTATTAAGAATTTTTGCTGTGAATCAGATAAATTGTACATAAAATATATGGAAATAAATTTTGTCATTAAACAATTAAATAATTTTAAAGTACTATCAGAAGTTGACTATTAAACTTTGAAATTTTTGTTGATAAAAATGTTTGTTCCAGAAGATAAAATAAAAAAGATTTGCGAAATACCGAATATACCTAAATCAAGATTTGATTAATATAAAAATTTATTTCTTAGCTGACAATCCTCCGACATTTCCTTAATTATAGGAATAAAACAACAACTTATAATCTAATAAATGACTTCCGCGTTCGAGTATATTTCTAAAAAAAAAGTAATTTGATTTCGCACCATACTCATAAAACTTCTCACATTCCACGCAAAAAGCAAAATCCGACCGCATAAATCCACTTCGCATCCAACTGAAAAACAATACACAGCTCCGCCTAATCAATCTCATGAATCACAATTAATTAACTCAATAATCGCGTCATAATTCGCCCGGGCTCCCTCGCACGCGAAATCAATAATAAATCGCCCGCGAGAATCGGAGAAAGAGCGCCGCTCTCGGAAGCGGCAAAAAAGAAGGATCGCGCACGCGGGCTCTCGGGAGGGTGGATCGAGACGCGCGCGAGAAAAAGCCGAAGGGAAAAACATAAATTATATCGGGGCCGATGGAGAAAAGTGGCCCAGGCGGCCGCGACGTGACTCCGACCGGCATTAAAGTTATGAATATAAATCACGACGCGTGCTGCTCTTCCCCCACTCCCTCGCTCTTTCTCCCCCTCTCCCTAGGCGAGGGTAGTCTGCTAGGCAGCGACAGTGGCGCCCTCGCGAGAAAAACCGCGAGCGCATCTCGCCTCTCTTTCCTTCGGCATGTTTTTCCGCTTTCCTCTCTTTCTCTCATCCCCAATACACAGCGGAGGTTGTTGCCTTTGCACTTTTCTCGGCGTGAGCGTTCTTTTGGCGGCTGCCTGACTTGCGAAATATCTACAACTTTTTGGAGAGCGCCGCGCCGTCGTCCTAGCCTATAGGAGCAGTCACGCGCCCGCGGAACTTGGAACTCTGCGCGATGGTATTGGATGCGTACATGATTTATAACGCGAAAAGTGTGTTTTCAAAGGTGCGAGAGCGCGCCCGGCTTTTATTTTTCGTGGTTTTATTCGAGTTTGATAAGCTGCCGCGACGAGAGTCGATTTGTTTTCGATAAAATGCGCCCGAGGATTTTCGGGTTTGAAGTTGTTCAAGTACATTTCATCGGACATGGTTTATAATTTTCGTTTAGTACTGTTAAACTGTTACGATAGATATCTCATTTTATTTAACTGGGAATTGAAATAATTTACTTGTTGTCGATCTGTTTCCGAAGCTGGTAAAATCTGGATTTTAACTACAGTCTACATCGAAATGAAATATCTGTACAACAATATTTTAGTTTTATTTTTACTACAACGCATAAGCTTTATACAACAACCATTATACTGGCATTCGCTTTCATTATGAAATTATATCAAGATAGTGCATCCAATACACCATCAAATCCCATTTCACAAAATCACGCCGCCATTCCCATTCAGCTCAGAATCTCGCGATGCTCGCTCCTCGAGATTAGCGTAAAAGCCACTGGTTCAGAAAGCTCAAAACGAAGGACATACCAGCGGCCAGCACCTCTGACACACGCGCACATATTCACCTCGAGGTATAACGTCTGTTTGCTCACCATGCTGCCAGCGCACAAAGGCGCTCTCTCTCTCTCTCTCTCTTTCTCTCTCACTCTCTGTTCCTCTCTCTTGGCCACGTGTTATCCAGCCCGTCAAAACACGACTCGGGCCATAATTCACCGCGGAGAGAAGGTTCATTTCTCGCCGGCACGCATCCCCCTAGTGCGTTATCTGAGCGGGCGCTCGGTCCATCAGATTGGCCCGGTTCAGAGTATAACCCTCCTCGTTGACCCACATCGCGCGCAGCCGCGTCGCGGCCGGCTGAAAAGGCGGACGCAGGAATTAACGAGCTTTAATTGGATAGGGGTAATGAATGTTTGATGAGATTTCTTCGTCTTTTTTTCTCTCCTGTATTTAATCAGGCCGTTAGAGGGTGTAAACGGCTTTGGAGATGAGATTGTGGTTGTTTCTCTTTTTTTTCTTGTTAGAGATTGACGGATTTTTGTTTCATTTTAGGAGATTTGTTGTAGTTTATGTTATATGATAATTTGTCAAAAGGTTTAATAAATTGTTGCAGAGTGTGGTATTAATAATTATGGGGCATACTAATATTTTGAAATATGTTTAATAAACGCATAAATGAAATTGATGATAAATAATATGTTTAATTAAAACACTACTGAGTTCTTTGATCGGAGCCTTTTAGTGTGAGTTGGACTCACCAGAATAGTGTATAACCTTTGGGTCATGAAATTGAATGAAATTTGGCTAGCAGATTTTTGCAGATTTTTGCAGTCTAATACTGAGTTAATTCTAAGATACACTATATAGCAAATTAATTGTCGATGTCAATCAGAAATCTTTAGATTTGTTTTTACAAAAATATTGTATTAATCTAAACGATATTCTGTTATTTTTAAAAGTAAAAAATATTTTATTTATATTTAAATACTTTTAAAAAACTTAATTTAAAAAATCAATCACTGCAAACTCTGCTACCATACCAAATGAAGTACAAAATTACATAAAATAAGTTACATTTAATTGAATTCGTTGAATAATTCAAATTCAGAAATCGACAGCTCGGAGTTTCGAAATCGAATTCCACGTCAACTTTTACCGAAAAATTATCTTCATATATGAAGAACTCAAATATTTTTGAATCGCCCTTTGCATTACTTACCCACAATTTTCTCAAAAGTTTACCACTCTAAAAATTCAAACTCGTCAAAAATCACAATAAACTCCTAACCGCTCGTCAAATCGAAAACACACCCATACAAATATCCCTCCCAAATTCAATTACACCTCCAACCCCATCTTGAGCAACTTCCGCCCTAAAGGCAGCATCGAACGTAAACCTCTCACACAGCGATCCAACACCTTTCCCCTTACTCGCGGAAAGGATCGTCAGCTTGAAAAACGAGAGGCAACCTACCTGCGTATAGCACACGGCCTATACCCTCTCGGAGAAGTCGAGCGCGCGTATACGTATATCGCGACAGTCGCGCGCGCGGAATCCGAAAGCCAAGCCGGCCTCGCGTCATACATATCCGATCGAGCGGCTTGTCTTTTTGCCACGGATATACGCACGCGTCTTTCTCCCTGGGGAGGTCGGAGGGGCTGGATGCGCGGGTGGAAAGAGAGAGAAAGTGTGAGAGAGAAATATGTAAGAGACGAGAGGCGCGAAAGATTATGCCGACAAATCGCCGCTTCGAGCTCGAGGTGATTTATTGATTCTTTCGGGGAGGAGTCGCCGGCCGACCGCGTGAATACGGGATGCTCGTGAGTGCTTGAATTAGTTTACTCGTGGCTCACATGGCGCGGGCTGGCTTTGAAAATTGGATGAGATTTACGGTGTTTGGGGAGAAGTTGGTTTAATTTTAGATAGTATGTGATGCGGGTGTATTTATTCTTAGAAGCGAAAATGGAATTTGTATTGATTTTAGATTATTAATTTATAAAGATCAAAATAAAATGTATGGTTTGTTAGATGTATATCTAGTGTTGTAAATGAACAGACGTGATTGTTAAGTGCATTACCTTTATTTTTTATTATTATAATTGACAATTATAACATCTAACAAATACTTTTTATACTTATGATGTAAAAATAGTATTGTCATACATGTTGAGAAAAATTAACTGTGTTGATAAATGGCTAAAAAAATAAATGGCAAATGACTAAAGAAAATTTTATTAAAATTTTTAATTTATTACTCTTGTATTTGCTTAGAATATGATAAATCATAAAATCTGCATATTGAAATGAGATAAATTAATTACATTTACTAATTAATATATCGATTCGAATAGTTTTTATGATTAGTTTATAGAAATAACTATTTGCTATTCATATGTAAATTGAAATATTAAGAAATAAATAGCGACAGGAAGTTATTTAATTAACATCGATTCATTTAGACCGTAGTATCCAACTTGATCAAATAGCAAAAATAAATCCTTATTTGCAACAAAAAAGTATAAAAAGCACTAAACGTCAGTTCATAAGACTTATCGTACTTGCTCTCTTGTGTAATTCGTGAAATGTGTATAGTATTTTACAACTTATTTTTAACTGTTCTCGGTAAGTAGATAAAGTCAGTATTGGTAAGACCACGCATACTCATACACATAAATCTACGTACATGTTTTTTATTTTAAAAATTTAATATTAACCATTCTCAACTATCCAAATCAACAACTCCTTCCACAAACGATCCCACCCAAAACAAAACCATTCGTCTTTGCGAGCCGAGCCACCATCCACCCGGCCTATCGTCGATCCCGAATTCCCGGCCGCACTCGGCAAGCGACGCACGCTGCCGAAATTATTACACACCGCAAATAATTGACAGCGGTGCCGGCACGCGCCCAAATCATAAAGGCCAGCGGCGCATCTGTATTTTCGTTAGCACACGCGCAACAATATAACAAGCGTCCCCCGACTGCGCGCGCGCTCGCTACTGTCGATGCTTAATAGCGCGCGAGCTGCCAAGTTACGCGCGCGGCTCGCGCTAAAACCGTTAAAATATGCAGCGATCCGCGTAATGAAGGTATGTTTAATAAATGGGAACGGCAGCGCTCGGACTCGGCATAAGAGCTTTGTTAGTTCGCCATTAAGCTGCGCGCGCGCGCCGCGGGGACTGTGGAATTTATTTATGCGCAGATGCGGATGGATGCCTTGAGAGCGGACGTCTTTGTATCTCGTGGCTTGGTGTATTATCTATGATGGTGTCTGTGAGTTTTCATCCGGCTTTGCGCGGATCTGACTCTGCAATCGGGGTGAGGTGATTCTGGGTTGATGGTTGTGATGAAGAATAGAGTAAGTGAAGAGCTTTCGTTGTCGTGTGGGCGAAGAATTCAGTTGGTGAATTTTTGAGGATGTTGTGTGTTATTAATGGAGTTATTCTGGAACAACTCGGAATAATCAATTGGTAAGCTTTAAAAGCGATTGAATTAATATTTTATCGATATTGAAGCAAGGTTTTCTAACTAAATTTAACAATTTTAGATTAAATATTGAATTTCATTTGCTCTTACGTTCCGTTAATTAAGTATTATATATATAACTAGATCATACGGCTGCTACGCGACCGGAGATTAGGTTAACTACGGTTAGAAATGTCAACAAAAAAAAAATAAAATAAAATAAAAGAGCGCATCTTCTCAGCCAATCAGATAACGAATAAACTATCATTAATGTGCATTTTATTGATCAACAATAAAATACACATTAATTTTTTATAAAGGAAATCTTCAACATAAAATTTTAGAAAAAAACTTAATTGCCAAGCTCAATCTCTCCACTTCCAGAATTAACGAGAAACGCTATCCACATCGAAGAACCAAAAATCGTAAAGCCAAGCTGAAAATTAAACAAAACAGACGTGCTGGTATATACATTTCATTTTGCTAGGACAGCAGCAGCAGCAGCCTCGCACGCACTCGGCCATGCAGAAACAACTTATGGGTCGAAGCTGGTCTATAAATGATATGCACGGACCAACACTTTGGGCGTGCGGCTGCGGTACGTTTGCATTACACGCCGCTCTGCATGCGACGGAGAGAGGCCGAATTTCATTCCCGTTATTCTGAGCTTCAACAAAATACGAGCATAAATGGTAATAAATAAGGTTGAAGATAGAAGCGACTATTAAACGCTAATGTTGTTGGAATAGTAGATGGGCTGAAGAAAGAAATGTAATCGTTTATAGAATGATAAGGATAGGTGGCAGAGATTTTTCATTTCCAAAGTTTGAATTTAAAGATTGATATTGATTGACAGGAGTGAAATTGAATGTTTATGTTGATGTAAAGAAGCTTTTATCCTTTTAGGTAAATTAATTGAGTGTAACTGACAGGTGACGATAAAAGCGTTTTAAATACTAGTGAAAGATAAAATAATGAGGTAATAATAATTTTACGAAAAAGTGTAAATTTATTTATACTTATTTATATATCCGTGAAAATACTTATTTTGGTTGTTTTATAAATAATTATAATATGCACCTAATCCTTTGAAATATAACAAATAATGATTTGTTTTACTATCGTTTATACGACCTAAATACTCATTTCAATTATAGAACAAAGTAACCTTAAAATTAAATTTTCAACTTTTGAAGGTAATGAGATTAAATTTATTCGTACATGTTTCTCAGAAAGCTCTGCGTACGTTATCAAGACCATCGATATTCTGAATTTGATGCTAGCGTCAGGTGCCGGAAACTGCAGTATTGCTTTCGCATATTAATTAGTGTTTCAATATTACAGACATACATTTAAAAGCAACTTTTATTTTTTTTGTAACCAAGAATAAAGAATCACTAGTACAAATTACTTTATACATTCAGAAAAATAAATGAATAAAATGTTATTTCGGACAACGGCTTTGTCAGGCAGCAGCGAGCGCAAAGCTAGGACTTCTGAAAGGTCTAATTATCGTTAACGACGCAGAGCGTGATATATAACATCAAAATACCAGCGCGCGCAGCGAGCGTTGTCATTTCAGAGTAAATAACGCATATAAATTTCAATTATAATGATCGGTAAAATAATGGTCAGGTGCACCGGAGGGATGCGCTACGATATTGCGTTAATTGCATTATAATTCTTCAGTTAAACGAATCACTCGACGCTCCACCTCGCTTCCAACGTATCAATTTCATTTAATTATATCATTCCGGTTGGAAATCCCCGTTTAAAAAAAATTCAATTATAAACATACTAATTTACAATTATCAATTCGTCGGCTCATCGACATTGGCATCAACTTTTTAGCATCAAGACTTAACAGTTACCGAGCAACCGCTCAACAAACAGCCTCGTCCATCCATCCGTGGGAAGCGCACGGCCCGGTGCGATAACGGCAGTCAATTCGTTTGATCCAGATATGGGCGCCGGGGCAATTATCGGTCGGCTCTCTCGCGCAAGGACCAAATAGCGCATTTACAGCACGTATCCGCGCGTGTACACGTGTTTCCCGCCGGTGAAACAATACGGTGAGAGGGAGAGAGAGAGAGCTTCGCTCCACCCCCGCGTGCCTTCTAATCAACATAGCGCTAATCAATTTAGCCAACCCGATAACTTGCGCCTGCGACTGAATCCAAATGCCCGGTATGTATACGTATATTATGAGCGGAAGTGATGCTTATAGTCGGTTGAAGCGGATGGTTGGCTGGGCGCTATCTTGCTCTGCATTGGAGAGCTGATGCTTTGGTGATAGGTTTTTAGTTGAATTGCATATGTATATATGGGAGATTGGTTGAAAAAGGGAGCATATAGGTAATGTAAATCAGTTGGGCTGTAATGTTTCCTTTTTCTATTTAATGCCTTATTTGTACACTGAGAAAAAATGTCCTCACAATAAAAATCTAATGTAAGCATTTCAATCAAGTAGTAAACATTGTACATCTGAGTGTATTTCAAAATAATCCGTATGATTTATTTTTCATCGACGAGGTAACACTACTAGGTTATGTCTACTAACAATTCCTTATTTATAATATTTCGATTTTAATTAAAAAAAACTTACCTATCTTCCATGTATAAACATAAATGTCTTTTTGAATTGAAGCTATCGATTTATTGTTAACTAAAATGACAATATGTCGGTTACATTTAGAT
>JAPYZA010015146.1:0-10426 GCA_030522685.1 Eupelmus azureus | reverse complement strand
TGAGAGTCATTGGAGAAGAAAAAATGTAAATGTTTCTGCTAATTTTTTAGGTCGAAGATATTTAACGTTTCGGCACTATAAGCACTTCCGCAGATTGTGTTTTATTATTAGGTGTAGTTCGTAGTATTACTATTATTGTTAATTCATGTACAGAGAACGCTAATATAAGGATGACGTTTGAAGTACACATGTACTGAATGAAATTGTGCTTTTTTTACTGCTCCTTCAATTCTACAAGTGTATGATTTTTTAAATAGTAAACAAACGCGGCTCTCAGCAGTAAAATACAGATCAGCTACTGATCTGCCTATCGCAAATTGTCAACCTTTCCTTTAGCCAGCGTTTCTCTTTCCTTCTTTTTTTTTATCGTACTTATACACAGTTGGAAATTAAATTTCTTAACTATGCGAAAAGTTGTACCTACATAGAAGCTGCGCCGATTGTTACTGTATGGTTCAACGGCGTTGGTTAACGCGCAATTCTATCTATATTTAACTAGGAACATTCACAGTGACGAAAATCTATATTTTCGTGCGGTAATTTCGTGGGAGTGACTTTAACTTTTATTTTAGTAATACAAAAGCCTCTTATATATTTAAACGTAAAAATACAGTATTAATTACAATACTTTTTCATCACAGAATCACGTGTAGAGATATCAAAATTTTTCAACAAGCTTTCTTTTTTTCTCCCTTAAATTAGCCTAAACAATTATTTTTATCGTCATCTGATAAATTTGAAGTCTCACGGAAAATATAGATTTTAAACCTAAAATCTTTTTTTTTTATCTAAAATTAAAGTTTTTCTACGCTTAATCTCTAACAAATGCCGTTGAACCATCCGTTATAAATTGCTTGAAAAGAAAAAATTAAAGTATTTAAAATCAACTTTGAATTCCAAATGTGTACAGTGCGTACGACCTGCATTACTTAATTGCAGTAATACAAAATTCAACTAAAATTAATCATTGTTCTTAGTTGCACTTAAAAATTTTTTCATTCTCGCATAACGACGACGTTTAATTTTTTTTTATTTATCTTTCGTTTTATCTCTCGCAAGGTTTATATATTTTTCTTTTTTTTTCTTTTCTTTGCCTAGGTATGAACACATTCAACATATTGTTTCGTTTAGTAATCATCACACAGTCTGTGTTGAGCTGAAAAGTTCTCCAGTTATGTAGTTTTGTGTAAGTGTAATAAATTTTATATATATATATATAAGAAAGAGGAAAGCATTAATTTTCCACTTATGTTATTTCTAATCTCTCTCACCTTTTCCCTTTTATATTTATTTTTTTTAATTATCGTATATAGTAATAAGGACATGATCTTAGCGACAGAAAACGTGCTAATATTTCTAAAGCAAAGTCATTGACAACGAGTTGACTTTCTTTGTTTGTTTTTTTTTAACGACTCTTCACCAATGACTAAGAATGTATATTTTTTTCTCTCTAATCCTCTACTGTTAGTTAAGACTTAGCAATAGAGAATACATATATATGTCGAACTAAGTCATCGATGAGGTACTCCAAATGCCTTTTCAAAAGCAAAGGCTTGGCAGAAATTTACTTTTACTAATAACAAATTCTAATTTTAAAATGTCAACATGACATTGAGTAATTATTGTTTTTTTAAAGTTTAAATTCAATAGAGCCAGAAAAATTATTAACATGAAATTTTTGTCTAAAACAAAATAAAAAAGAAATGAAGTGAAATACCTTAGCTAATGAATAAATCATACAAATCATTTTTTCATATTTATTCAATGATTTTAAAACGTAAATGAAAAAGAAATCATGACCTCTTAATTTTTATTATTGTCAGTGTACATTTAGCTCTGAAGAATGTTATTTTCAATAACCCATGAATGCCCTTTCATAAAAATTTCATTAATCCCGCTCTCGCCTATTGAGAATCTCTCATCGATGACCATGAATGCATATACTGCTTATTAACTTACACCTTAATATAATTAGATGTATATAACACGAAGTATACCCGTGTACTTGTTGTTCTTGTGTACTTGTAATACATAACTACGCTATAAGAACTTATGAATGTAGCATACGCATTTTGCCGCTTTGCAGCGAGAGAAGTTAAATGGTTAACTATACGTATCATATAAGCATATATAATAATGTATAGAACAGCTTGACGTAGCACAAAAGTACTTGTCTATGTAATAATAATTATAATCATAATAATAATAAGATATATAATGCATATAGTTAATATTTAATATATATATATATATATATGTATGTAGATTTTTTTGTTTCTTTTTTCCAACATCCATTTCCTTACAAAAAGCCTCCGCATATTAATGAATTATTCGTAATTATTATTAATATTAATTATTACTATTATTAATAATAATATGATCAACGAGGTTTCGCCTAGCAATCGTTTTTTATATTCATTTAAATTTTTTCTGCGTGTGTAAATAATCTCTCTAAGCGCTTTGTTTTCAGTATTTCGGTTCATTTTTATTACGTTCGCAAAATTTATATGTTAAGAAAAATGTTTCTAAAAAATACTATTACCCTCGTTCCAATATAACAGAAGAGTCGCAAGTCGCGCGCTATTAGCGCATTCCTAATATAAAGCAGTCAAAAGGTAAGATTCTAAAATTTCTTAGTATGGAGCAAACAGTTTCTTTTTATTCCAATAATATTATATCGTTTAATTATTATTAATTTGCCTCCGTTGGTTGAAATGGCGCAAAGAGAAATTCAGTGTTCTTACAAACTATACTTTTTTTCTCTTAGGAAATATTTATTTACTTTTTTTTTTAAATGTTAATCAGTAAATAATTAATTATTAATAAGAAAGTTATGACATGTAAGAGAGTTTGCTGTGGAGGGGTTTATGGAGAAAGAATTGTAGGTCGAACCTCGAATCAATTGGCGCAATTTCGACTGTTACTCATTTGCTTTTCGCCGCCAAGTTTTTCTTATTTTTGTTTATTATAGATTATTGTAAAACAAACTGCAACAAGTAGCAAATTTTAGGCGAATCGCTCGAGAACAGGAAAAATTCAGCCAGTAGGACACAGCCATGTGAGTATCTTACGTTTCGTAAGAGCACGAAGCACCAAACAATCAGTGTTTTTAATTTAAACATAGTATTTTTTTTTCCTTATTCTCGTTTCTCGAGATGTTCATAAAAGTGGGAGATATAATAAAAAAATGCAATATATAAAAGCGTAATAGAACAAGTACAATAAACATTCAATCACAGAAACAGAACGAATTACATTTTCTTTAATAAAAACGCAGACTTAAAATCTACCTTTTTCACGCTTTCGCTACATTTAAGAAAATATAAACTACCTACAAATGTTTCGCTTTTTCTTTTGCTTTACCAACATCTCGAGGATCGAGTTTCAGTGTTTTATTATAAATAGAAGCGATATTTATATTTAATTATTTTTCTTTTAAATTTAAAAATCCTTCATTTCATTTGCACCAATGAAGATTCGAGGTTCAAGATTTACCTACAGAAATTTATTGTTACTCATACTATTTATATTCTGGATGCTCATGATCATCATTAGTTTTTTCCACTTCGTCGTTTATTTCATACATTTTATCAACAAAATTTATGCACTAAATCGAAACATGTTTCAACACTAATCAACAAATCAACCTAGGGACTGTGCGTGTGCGCGCCTCTTGCTATTATATTACGTTTAGCTTCGGCCATTCGAAGTGATCCACCTCTTTTTTTCACAACTACCTCGAACAATATAAACATTGTATTCTTGTATCACAGTATTATATCAGTAGCGTAATTAGTTTATTTCTCATTTTCCTTCACTTTGGATATGGCAAATATGAAGATAATAGTAAATTATACTAACGTCTATACTCTTTGGGGCTAAATGCATATCACAGTGGGAAAATTTTTTTCATCAACATTTCTATATTCATAGAGTACATTTTTTTAACCTCCGAGTACGTCAGAAATTCCTATTCCCGTGTATTTTCTTCCGTTTTTCGGTTTTTTCGCGTAACTTTATTTATTTACTTTTTTTACCTATATTAGCAGAGGCGCGCCAGTCCACACAATACGTTTCTTAGTTAAAGTTATAGCTTTAAATCTGTATCATCTCGGTTATTTATTTTTTTTTAACTGTTGCTCTGAGTTCGACGATCACGGAAAGCACTTTTTTCATAATTACCATTTTTCGCTATTGGCAGCATTTCGGAAAAATAAACGAGCTATATAAAAATCAAATAGGACTTTTCTTTGCTCTCTTTCGTTTTTATGACATTTTTTGTCTTGTTTCTACTGAGAAATGCACCATAGATTACTTCCGATATGCTCTATTTATCTAATATCCAGTCTTAACACTAATGATCGGCCGTGTAAACGGGTGGTTTTTTTTTTTTGTTTTTTTTTTTATTTTTAAAAAAAAAAAAAAAAAAAAAAAAGAAAAATAAAACAAAAAATTAAATATATTCATGTGTACATTACAGTGAAGTTTATAAGTCGTTTCGTCCAAAAGCATTATAAAAAGAAGCCTCGGCGCCTTTTTCCCTTAATTTATTACAAGTTATGTATAATGTCTTTTTGTTTTATATACATATACTAGGACAGTCGGATTCTTAACACTGATAAGCTAATAAGTATAAAAATTAAAAAATAACGTCGGACAAGACAATTCAGTAATAAAAAAAAAAAAAAAAAAAAATTGGTTCAACCCGTACACAGCTTAATTTAAATGTTATGTGCTAATGAACATGCAATTATCATTTTTCGAGTAAGACTTTACAATAGCAATGTTTAGACGATTCGATTACACGTCGGAGCTGACGTTTATATACTACACGTATCCACTTCCGACTTTTACGAACATTACTATTAGAGTACAATGCGAGTTTTATTATCGAAATTGTTGAAAATGTAAATTTTCATTTTTTCGTATTTTCCTTTTTTCGTTTTTTTTTTTATAATTTCGAAATACCAAAAGCTAATTTGTCGATTATAAAACGTACTTTTTACGTTTTCTTAATTTCGCGTTCCGAAGGAAAAAAGTCGAATATTAAAATAAAGTATATTTTTGAAAATTCGAAATTTTTCTTCAATTTTTTTCTCTTCTTTCTCTTTCATCTCACTCTCTCTCTCTCTCTCATTTTATATTTAAGTTTATTGTATGTGCTTCGACATACAATTAAAATTCTTGAATTACCTACCATTAGTCAATATTCTTTAAAAATCAAAAATACGTTGTTGAACACTTTTAGTGTGTAAATAATAATTTTCTGATTCCCTACTATTTGCTATTTTTAATAGAGTTTTTCACTATTATATTTAAAATTAAAAAGAATAAATCTTTTCTTTACGACATGGAAAATAATTAAAAATAAACCTGTAAGCCTTTACAACATTCGAATCAAGAAAGCTCTTTTCAATTGAATTTGCAGTCAAATAGTTACTTAAAAGTAGGATCGCGCGAAAGCTTCTATGATTTTAGGTACCTTTTCATCAAACCCACATATTGAAAGTATATTCTTATCATAAGCTTCCTTGTTATACGTCGATGAGGCACACATGGCACAATTCACCAACCTAAATTAAATAAAGTAAGAAAAAAAATTAAAAATTAATGTCTTGATGAGAATTATTAAAAAAAAAATAAATCGCAGAATTGAAATAAATTTTTTTTTAATAGCAAAATTAGACAGCTAAGCCGTAGAGGTGCGGTTAGCTATGATTTATTTCTGACGTAATTTGAAAAACAAATATTTTTCTAAATTAAAATATCAGATTTAAAAACCAATGGACTAAACTGCATTATATTATATCAAATTAAATTTGATCTTTACTGCACAAAAAATGCATTCTTAATTATAAAATGCGTTTAATTTATAATTTAAAACTTTTTATAGTACTTACTTTGCGTTTGGCAGGTTCATCTTTGCTCTATAAGCTTTAATGCCCTCTTCCGAAGTATCAGACTTCTGACAGATTTGATCAACAATGTTAATAAAAACATCGATACTCTTGTTTTCTTGAGCAGCCCACTGCATGGGCTTGCTGAGATCGATTGTCTCTGTGTTGTTAGGCTCCAATTTTCTCATCATCTGTAAAATTGTTGAGTTTGCATCAACATCGACGCATTCAATTTTTTTATTTATGAACATTGCCACAGTGACATTCTTCTCCGCTCGAAGAAGAGATAGTGCAATTAAACAGCCGGCGTCGCAGCCAAGCACGTTGCCGCACTGCCAACACCCATTTTCCAATAATGGTTTATTCAAATTAATTGTGATCATGTAATGAACATTAGTAGGTTGCAAGTGCTGTAAGAAATTGTTTGATTAATTTTATTATACTCATAAAATTACTCTAATTATTATTATTAAATTCAAAATATATAGACTTACTGAAAATGAAAAATTCAACATTTTGTTTAAAGCATCTACTACTTTTTTATTGGGTTTAGGAGGTGGAGGTAGTGGTCGTTTGGCTTGTTCCTTAACCTTTCGTTTTTCAAATGTTAATGGTCTTCAAAATAAATAAAAATTTAGAATTTTAATAACATAATTTAAAAATAATAATTTTCTAAAATATCAAAAATAATACTTACTTTCCGGAATTTTCATAATTTTTAATTGTAATTAAAAATACAGATGGGTGAATTTTTTCGCTGGTCACATTTTGCTCATTTACAGAATCTAAAACTTTTGCTGTGATTGTTCCATTTGGTTTTAAGAATCCCATGTTATGAATTCGTTGAAGGTTTATTAAAATATCAGTTAAGCTCATTGAAGAAACTAATAAATTCCATACTTCTTCCGATTTCAACATGTGTCCAGGCACGTGATCTAATGTGAGTTTTAAGGAATCAATAAATGCTGCTGCCCTAATATCATCTTCACAGTGTTTAAAATCTTCAATTGACTCAAAATATTTAATTATTTCTTCTACTGATTCACTTTGTTGATTTTGGTTGTTTTCTTCATCAGCTTCTTTTATTTTTTTCAAACCATATAAAGTATACTTGAATACAACTTTCCTCTCTGAAAATAGAGTAACAGGTGAAATAAAAAAATTCTTTAAAATTATTGCTTAAAATATTTCTGAATTTCATAAATGCTTACCATCTCCAACTGCAGCAAGATGTGCCATCTTTATAATATCTTTGTGTTTCCATCCATACCTACTCTTGTACTGAGTAACAATTTTAGCAAGCTCCATTGGTGTTTTGGAAAAATACCAGTTTTTTACTGCCCTCCTCAATCCATGACCCCAACCACTTTTTGAAGTCTCTTTTTGCTTACTGATTTGAGAACAAAATTTGATAAAAAGAATGAAATGTTCCGGAGAAGTACACACTTGTTTAACAGCATCATATGCTTTTCTGCGTAAATTTTCATGTTTATCTTGTTGAGCACACATTGCAAGGGCAAAAATTAATGTTTCAGGACACTGTACAAGCTGCTTATTTTGTGCCTGGAAGAAAACAGATTGGTAAATTGAAGGAAAACAAGAAATCAATATAGATTTAAGATGATAGTGTACCTCTATAATAGAAGAAATAATTGTGTCATGTTTTAAAGGATTGACTGCTAACTCATCGATGGATGGAATGTTCTTGGCTTGATAATATTGGTGAACAAACCAATTACCAGGTTGATATTCTGGTTTTTCTTTACCAATGTAGAGAAAGCGACGCAGTTGCGTCTCCAACGCAGTGTCATTAAAGTCTGGCATTTGTTCAGTTACAAGTAAATTCAATAGCATTCCATGTAAGTTACAATAAAAGCTCATAATTCATATGAGCAAGGATGTGAGTTGAAGTTTCAGTACATCAACTGAGCCTGAAAAAACACAATCTCAAGTCATTTATGAGTATAGGGAAAGCTCTTTATAATTACACTTGTCTCTTGCAGTTTGTCGCGATCAATATAAGTAAGCGCGAGAGAATATTGCAAAAGAAACGAGATCGCAAAGAGGATGACGAGAAGGGCTGATATAAATTCAGATACGTCGACAAATTTCTCATAAGTACGAATGTCTATAGAAAATTTTCGACGAATTAATTCTGAGCGGAATATGGCTACCTTCAATAGCAAATGCAACGGTACATTTTATTTTCGACTCTCGCGATTATTTCGACTCGCATAAAATAGTAGCTATACCGCCACCAAGTCAAAGATTGATTGAGCATAGCAAGTCAACTGCTCTGCTAAATAAGCCAAAATCTTGGATATTTTATTATTTTTCTTACTTTTTTCGAGGATCCCTGTTGAACATTGACAATAGTTGATTCCGGCATGGACTGCGTTAAATCCAGAAGATGGCCTGCTGCCTGCTGCGCCAGCGATCTATATATACAAGTACATACATATATGATGATACGTACAAGGTGCGTATTTTGCCTTTCTGTCGGTAAGAAAGCCTGCTGCAGTGCTGCTACATTTTTACCTTTCATAAATAAATACTAATTAATACTTATAATTGCGATATACTTATGTGCGATTTCCGGTTGCTGCTACTTGTAAGTTGTAACTTTGTAAGATATTTTTACTTGTAAAATCTATAAGCAAGTCTTCTTTATTTCAAGTTGGAAACTTTTGAAAAATCATTCTAAAAAACAAAGAAAAACTGGAAGATTCAAATTGATCTTTTGTCTTGTTATTCTTTTTTTTTTTAAACCTTATAAGTAAAGGTAAATACCTATATAAATATTTGGGCTTATCTTTTGTAAATACAAGGCCATTAATTTTAAATATATAGGATTATAAATAAGTAGCCGATTAGGTATTCGTGCACGCGCAATTCCGCGAGATGGTGAGATTGGTATGACAGACTTGCTCTGCAGCGGACCGGCGTAAAGTTTGAATTTCTGTTTACGTTCAAAAGTAAGCGAGTCATCGTAAAGAATGGCCGAGTGGTTTCACGAGAAATTCAATCGCTTCGGTGAGAAGGAAGATGCAAACGCAAGGGAAGAGATATTGACGGAAATTAAAATCAAATTTGGTAATTCAAACGCCAACGAAAATGCCGAAATTGTGAGAAACTTGGATCTGAGTAGGCTGTTTTCTGCTCTAACCTCCAACGACATGTATGAAACCTATTAAATTTTACTACACGCAATCTATACAATATTCTTTTTTCTAATAAAAGTGCACTAATATTTTATTTACTTCTTTGCAGAGATTATGTGCAACACGTATGCCAAGCATTAACTGTTATATCGAATGCTGCTGAACCAGGCTATGTTTTATACAGCCATACTGCAGAAATACACCAGTTGCTTGCTAATAAGATACCAATGGTCAAAATATATGCACTCGAAGAAATTCTTAGGGCTGCATTTAATCCAAGTACTTTACCTCATTTACTAACGAAAATTGATTTACTTACAACAGTTGCTGATACTATTGGAGATGAAGATCTTGAGGTTGCTAAGAATGCTATGAATATATTGAAGACAGTAGCTCTAAATAATGAAGGTTTAAGAATACTCTACAGTGGTCCACTACTCAGATCAATTGCAAAATTACTAACTGCTAATGATGTTATAAAGTTCAGAGTTTATGAAGTTGTCGTTGACATAGCTAAGAGCAGTAAAGAAGCTTTAGAAGCATCTGCAAACTCTGGTTTTTTACAGAGTCTTATTTCTATTCTCGACACTGATGATATTTTACTTCATTTAAATACATTGCAAATGTTTTCTGAATTAGCTTCCACCCAAGCAGGATTAGATTATTTGGAGCAACAGGGAGTTTTAGAACGGTTGGCTCAAAAGGTTGCTCAAGCCAATGAAACACCCCTTTCAAATTTACTAATACCTGGGCTAATGAAATTCTTTGGCAATGTTGCTCAATTAAATCCTAATGAAATATTTTCTAGATATCCTGTTGTTATTTCTGCACTTTTTGAAGTCATTGATACTGACGATCCGATTCTTTTAGCTGTTGCTTTAGATACTCTTGGACATATTTCTTCCTTGGTAAAGGGAAAATATGCTCTTCAAGAACTTGGAGAAATAATGCCTTCTGCCATGAAGAGACTAGCTGATATAATCCAAAACATGCCTTCAGAAGTTAGAGTACGAGGACTAAATAACTTGGCACGCATTTTACATGTAAACAAGTCAGAGCAAGATAACAGAATATTATCGCTTACTAAATTCTGGTTTGATGCTCTATGCGAAGAACCACTAAAAATGATTCTTACTTTATCTCAACAACCATTTGCTGATATTAGACGTGCAAGTTTAGAAGTCTTAGCTGTGATTGCATCTCAAGATTGGGGACAAGAATATATTGCAAATTATCCCGGATTAATAGAATTTCTTTTAGATCGAAATATTGAATCATTTAAAGAGTGCAAAGAAGCAAAGTTTGAAGTTGTGAAAAATCTTTCAGAAGCAGTTCCAAACATATTTGATGCCCAAACAATGCAAAAAC
>JAPYZA010015123.1:0-10686 GCA_030522685.1 Eupelmus azureus | reverse complement strand
ATAGAGTGTTGGGGTAAGATGCCACAATGTATTTAGTATATCTATATATATTTTGCATAACTGGTATCTTACCTAAAAACAGTTCTTAAAATTTATTTTCTGTTGTGAAAATAGTGTATTAAAACATAATATTTATCGATCCTAAAAAAAAAAACGCGTGATTTTTTGTTATTTTAAAATTTTATGCTATAATTAATTTTTTTCGATACCTTGTGGCATCTTACCCCATCAATTAGATGTCATTTGTATTTTTCCCTTAAGTATGGCATCTTCCCCCGGTTTACTATAATATTTGTCAAGGATTTTATTATCCGTATTTTAATTATAAAAAAGGTGGAAACGCGCTATAGTGTGCATTCGAACCTGGGTCCTCCGCGCCGAAAGCGAGTGCTCTAACCACTGAGCTACTCCCACCGATGTTCGCCGAGTTTCCGTTTCGTCTACACATCGTGCGGCTCTGCATTTCTCCTGAATCGTCACTTTTACACACGTGACATATTGAATAAGTTAAGCTTAAACATAAATGTGGTATAATATCACTTTTGTGAAATTCAAACATTTTCATCCTATAAACATTATAATATTGAGAACTAGCAGATTTTAGCAAGTTATCTCAATCAATACTACTGTGGATGTCTTCCTTCAAGTGTTTTTTCTTTAGCTGCATACTGAAATTTTGCCGGAAAAGTTAGTTTTTGTAACAACTAGAATCCGGACTTACGGTTATGGTTGTTAAGGTTAAAGTCTGTCATTTAGAAATAAGTCCAAAAAAGAGTGCAATCGCGACTGAAAAACCAATAGAAATGCTTGAAAAGGCATAACAATATTCATCGTACCTCGCTTTTAAGAATAGATATGTACAAAAATATTGCTAAAAATAGAGTAATTTAAAATTCAATAGGTAAATTGATAAATTAGTCAGATTTTGTATTTTGTATTTTTTTTTTTGTGTGTTTTCAGTTTATGACCTTAAGAATTTAAAAAAAATTATCATATATATAATTAATTTACTCACAAATTTTAACAAATATGTTAACTTTTAAAAAATTCTTGAAAATTTAAAAAAAAATTGAAAAAACTAAATTTTAGTAGAATTTCTGCTCAATCTACAAGTAAAAAACAACATATAATTTAAATTATAACTTAGATTGAATTCTATTTGTGAAATATGTCAGTAACAAAAATAGAGTAACTTGTAATCAGAACAGATTTAAAAAAAAAGCCGAATGTCCCGTTAAATTGGCAAATTCGACCACTGTGCAACGTATAGTGGTTGCTTTACTACCGTGAGTGCGTACTTTACGCAACGTGTGTAAAAGAAAATATTCAATGCCAAGTAAAAAGCTGTGGTCGAAATCTCTAAGGAATATTAAACGGGAATTCAAAAATTATGTCGTAGACATTAATTAGATCAGTTGGGAAAACTTTTTTTCTGAAGATTTTATGTTTTACAAGAAACTGATAGTCTGTTTTTCAGAAGTTCTACTATTCCACATTTCCTTAAAACAAAATTTAAACAGATTTTATGCCTAGGTATTATCAAAATAATAAGTACTTAACGGTTCTATCTCGGTCTTAGCTCCAATTTTAATTCATATTGAAAAATTTAACAAAGAACACGGTTAACTTTAATGATATTCTACTAAATTTAAACTAAAAGTCTTTAGAATTTTTGTTGAGCTGCAATTTTACCACACATAATGTAATTTTCTTCTGGCTACAGTAATATTTTGTGAAAATCCGTATAAAATATCATATAAATGGAGGGCGTTTCAGGTTTTTAATGTTATTCCAGTAATTTTTATGGATACCTTGATTGTGAATATTAATATTAATTTAAGAATATTTGTTTTTCAGCCAAGGGAAACATCCGGGAGTATGCGGTTTCACATGTTGGATAATGTAAGGATAGCTTTACGTTTTCTGCAGTGCAAAAATATCAAACTTGTCAACATTCAAGCAGAGGATATCGTCGACGGAAATCCCAAATTAACACTTGGTCTTATATGGACCATAATCCTCCATTTCCAGGTAGGTTAATATTAAATGATTTTTTATTCTTCTAGTAGAAATTTATAGAAATACCAGTAAGAAGGTAACGTAGTGATCCTACATTTGTACTAAAGAAATAAAATAAAAAAATTTTTAATCTGACATTTTCTCATATTTATTACGAACAATGTTTAGTTCAAATTTCAGACAATTCTTTAAATTAGTATCAAAGATTTTTGGGTCACCGTAGTTGTTAATCGATTTCTAATACGGGAACCCAAAGTCTCTGAAACTAATTTAGAGTTGTCTGAAAATTGAACTGAAAATTGTTCAAAATAACAGAAAGAATTTTTGAAATTTTTTCTGGTAGAATTTCAAACATTTAAATGGCGTTAAAACTGGGAAATAGGAATTAAATATGGACGAAAATGTTTACATTTTAAATATCTTGCAACCACTAAAGAATTGATCAAGTTTAATGTCAGAGTAATATTATGACGATTAACTTGTCAAAATACGATAAAAGTGACTTTAAAAGTTGTAAATACTCTACATTTCTATAATAGTACAATGTACAGACCCTAAATAAGTAGTAAATGTATAAGTAGTTAGGAATATATAGAAAAAATGGTATTATATTTATATCACTCTAACCTCAAAATTACGACTTTCAAGTGATTTGTTTGCTCTCACGGTATAAAATATACTTTAATACTTGTGTGGAAGTTAATTATTTACGACGTTCACACCCGTGTCAAAATGTACAAAAATATACGTAACCAACTTTAATGTACATTTAATACCTTGTAAGTATCTAAGAATCTGCAATCCAGTAAATAGCTATGAACTGTGAGAAAACGCGTTTCATCGCTTGCTAAGAACAACCAAGTAAAACAACCTTGTTTCGAGCCTGCACTCAGGTTAAATAGGTATTAAATGCTTAGAAATTATTAAGCTTTAAAATTCTTTTAAATTTTGAAAATCTAGTAAAAAATAAATTATAATCATTTAAAAAATTTCTAAAAAAAAACTTAATTTTTAATACCATTAAACCAAATAACTTTGATAAGCTATGTGACGAATTTAATCAAAGTACTTTAAAATCAAGTTTTTTCAAAATTTTAAATTGAATCGATTTTATCCCTCTAATCGTAGGACGTAGAAAATTCATTGTTTCAACTTTTTTATTTTTTATTCAAAAATTTACCGATAGAATAAATTGAAATTTATACAGGTGATATATATTTATATTTTAGATTTCATTGATTTTTTTTCAAAATATATGACCATTTGCCTCTCAGTACTGAAAGCAGAGGTACAGGCCTACGTTTCCGAAGGGTTGTATCGAGTTCACTCTATTCATAAATACTGAAATAATTTTCCCACCGATATTAACATAATACAGCTGTATCAGTTCTAATAAGAGCCTTAATAATATAAAAAAAATTGTTCGTTTATTTTTTGAGTTACAGTCTTTAAAAAAAAGCATACATTTGAACCGCAATAGCCAATATAAAATTTCTTTTTTTGAAAATATAAGCACATCTATACGCGCTTGCACATACACACACACATGCGGACACACATACACACACACACACACACATACACACACGCACACACACACACACACGCACACACCCACACACACCCACACTCACACATCCATACCGCCATGTTCAAAAAACATGTTATTCGAACTCTTAACACTTCTAAACATATTTTTACAAAGTTTGAACAAAACATAAAATTTTATTATTACAATTCTTCCTCTTTGAGGATGCCATACAAGAAGTAGGTCGAATGTTAAATGTGGCAGCTGCCCGATGTTCTTACTGTAGCGTATATAACTGTAGTCATTTGTAAAGCTGACATACATTACGGACATCGACGAGGCCCCTCCATGTATGGACACATCTTGTACTATGGCGTGACATAAAGAAAAATAAAAAGGCGCGCCAAGAACAAGACAGCAGAAAACGAAAACAAAGCGAGCGTACACATTCAAATTTGGAATTCGTCCCTCGTCGTCTAGCCCGTGGGCACAACGTAATATTTGATCCCAAGAGTAAGATAGGGAAAAAGCAAGAGAAGGAGAGAATGTCTGTATGTGCAAGAAAGAGCGAGAGAGAGAGAGAGAGAGGGGGGGGGGGAGAGAGAGTACGAAATGGCACAGCGAAGGTGAGCAAAGTGAAATTTCCTTGGAAAATGCACGCGCGACTCTCGAACACCATCCTACGCACGTCAGCCTGCGCATTCTTTTTAAGTTACGCCACATGACGCCTTTTTGGGAGTATAAAATTACTTATATAAAAAATAGCAGATAATTTAATAATCTTTTTCATTACTTTATTAACTAAAATCTTAGCTTATAACGAATCAGTTAATAGATCTATTTAAAAATATATAATATTTGTATTATATGATATATCTATTTAAAAATATATTATATTCGGCAATATCATTTTCTTATTTATAGCTATATATTCTTCTTCATTTGAAATCTTATTAATTATTTTACTTGAAGGAAATAATGTTTTTTGATAAAATATTGTTTTTTAGTGAGATTTAAATTACGCTATTTATAATTAATCTTATTTATAACATCCAAAACTATAAACAATCTGAACTGTCTTATAATAATTATAAGTCGCTTCAATATTTTATAGTGACATGAGTATAATTAATTAACATTGTCTTTTAAAGTTTGCAATTTTAAAAAATCATTTACATGCTTGTCTTTCCTAAATAAATGTAAAAAGAAATTTTCTGAGTTAATAATTAAGAAAATAAACTTTTTTTAATTACAAATTCTTGAAAATGATTCTAATAAAATACACTTATTAATGTAAAGCTTTAACTTTTCTTTTAAACTTTTCTAAAGCAGTTAACATAAACTGTATAAAACTTGTTAAGATTAGTACTGATCATGCTATCCTCCATGCATATCCCGGATAGTTGCACGATTAGACGAAAATAAACATAACCATTAGCATCATATATTCGTGCGCTCGGGTATAAGTGTAATTGATTGTATATACATACAGAGAATATTCTCATTGTTGATCATGATGAAGACGCGAAAAATCATCTAGCGTAAGTGGAAATCAGAGTGATCAGTTGTCAGTTACATTCCCATGTTCTTGTTCATTTCAAATAATTGCTTCTAAATAGTTTGTACATATAAAGCAGCATTTTTTTATTATGTTATTTTTATTGGTTACTGATTATTATTGATGTACGTTTGCCTGCGTCATTTTCTCTATATTAGATTGTTTAGTTTGAATGTTAACTACTTTAATTTATGTTGTAACCATAAGGCCATTTATATTATAGTATGACTATATATGTTAAATATGAGTAAACTTTGAATGATTGCATGACAAAACCGTGAATCAATCGTTAACATCAAATCAATCAATCAACCGTGAATCAATTATTATTATTATTATTATCATTATTATTATTATTATTATTATTATTATTATTATTATATTCATGGATGTGTAATGTTAAGAGATTGGAAAAAAGAACGATCCTCAAATCAAGATATTAAATCCTATATTGCATTTACTTTGTCGACATTTCAACAAATTCCGTCCTCTCCATGACTTAAAAAGAGTTAAGAGTATTTACATTGTGAAAATCTTAAATAGAAGTTAAGGAAATCTTACAGGTTAACATATCCACGGTGGAATTTATGATTGACTCTGTTCATGATATTGTTTGCTAATGGAAAATCATGAGTTCTCCTGTGCTTACAAGAATCGTTTTTTCCTAAAAACTCAATGTTAAAAATTAATTTTGAACAAAATGTCATTTAATAATCTTATATTTTTCAAATCATATGATAAGATGTTTCTGTTTAAACATTAAACAATAATATGATTAAAAACATGAATATAGAATTTATTGTGTGTGTGTGTGTGTGTGTGTGTGTGTGTGTGTGTGTGTGTGTGTGTGTGTGTGTGTGTGTGTGTGTGTGTGTGTGTGTGTGTGTGTGTGTGTGGATTTGTGTACGGCGTATACACATACTCACTATTTTAAATAACCATATCTCAAAATGTAAATTATAAATTGATCTGAACATTAGCAAAATTATTTTTTAAGATACAAATTTATTTTGTTCAATATTTTATACTATATTCAATATTACTATATTTTAAGATATAACTATACCTTTACATCAAGTAAATTGTACAAATTAGTGATAGATAGAGGACTTATCTTAAAAGAATGAAATTAGCCTCAATTAGCGTGTAGTTGTGTGACGGTCAGTATTACCGTCAGCTTCATCGCTCTCAGTTTTTCTAAGTGGGGGCCCTAGTACGACATACACGGCCACGCAAGCTAAGCACGGAACAGTCTCTGAAATATGTTGGAAGCGCGCGGAGCTGAATTCGCGCGGGGAGTGAAATAAAGTGTGTGAGCACACACGGACATTATTATGTTTATACATATGTGTGTTTAAGCACGCACGTGTGTGTGTGTGTGGGAGGATGTTTCGGTGTTATGTGAGCCAGAGAGAAAAGAGAGGGAGGGAAAGAAAGAGAGAGAGGGAGAGAGAGAGAGACAGAGAGATAAGGAGAGGGAGATAGATAGGGAGAGAGAGAGGAGGGGGACAGAGGGAAGGAGAGAGAGAGAGAGAGGAAGAGAGAGACAGAGAGAGAGAGTGAGAGAGTGAGAGAGACGTGTCGACAATGTCTGTTACCTCAAGAAGGTCGTCCAGCGCAACATGCAATCGTCTCCGAGTCGACGAGTGACGCCCCCCGACTTCTATATACATTGGGCCCAAACCGCTAGTGGCACAGTATAAACGCGTTTCGATGTAACCACCCGCGCACTGCTGCCTCTATAAAATTACTCACACACAGACGACTTCCGTCATTCTCTGCGGGGCCTTACCCACGGCAAGTCCTATTGCTGATCGATGTTATAATATCGATCCATTCTCCTCTTGTTTACAGTTTCAATATAGTTCCTCATTAGAATGATTGTCTAGTTTTTTATTGGTGCTAATGTTAAGCTCAATCAATGTAGTGGGACGCGTGCACATGCAACATAGTATCGGGCGATGCGAGCTCTCGCGTTAATTGAGAAGAAACAAGTTACGAAGTTTGATCATCATACAAGTGGAATAGTGAAGAATAAAACTAATTCATATGCTGGTGAACTTTGATTATGTCGATTTACAAGTTCAGCAAGAACGGTAGGCTCTTTATTCAAGGTACGCGAGAGTTGGATGATCGGGACAACGTCGCTCCTAGTATCGTTGTCAACTCGAACAGTACAGCCATGGATGTGCAAGCAGTTCACATTAAACGAAAATTGTCGACTGAGGTCTTAGGTATAACAGAGATAATTATACAGAGAATAGAGAGATTTGTTCAGTTTTTTAAATATTATTTTATAACTTCTTAATTCGTAAAAAAAAGTCGTCGTGTACGAATCTGACAGAAGTCTGAGACTAAAAATTTTGGCTAAGTCTCATAAAAGTCGGAATACGGTTTGGCTACAGTCACTTTGCTAAACCTATATTGTTCTTTTTCTTTAAATTTAGTAATCTTTTAAATAGAATAAATTAAAAAAAAAATTAAATAAATACATAAATAAAATAAAATAAATAAATAATTTGCCAAGAAAAATTAAACTAAGAATCTTTTGCTCTTCAGTCTGAAACTTTACCATCTAAGCTATTGTTTTGTCGCTGTTAATAAAATTACTATCTGTTTAAAAGTTTAAAACATTAGCAATTGTTTATACTGTTACTATAATCTAATTTTAATCATGTCTCAGTAATAAAACAGAAGCTCAACTTGTAGAACACCAGTCTGCAGAGCGAAAGGTTCTGGTTTCAAATTTATTCAAGTGTTTGTTTTTTTTTTATTTATTTTATTTTCAAAAAAAAAGTAAAAAGATAGATCTAAACAAATAAGCGCAGCTCGACTATATTCAGACTTTTCCCAAAAGGAAACTTTTCCAAAATTTTGAAATCGAGACTATTGCCAAAATGTTTGCACGCAGTTTTCCTCATTAATCATGAAAAATTTGCTCTTTTATAGAATGCGCTTGCATTATGCAATCGTTCATTAACCACTAGTTAAGTAAATCATATTATTAGTACATGCACCAATGTATACGCATGAATGGTGTAAACTTCGGGAGTATATGTTTACAAAATAGAAAAACAACTGAGTACACGTTGTGTTTGACCTTGATCTTGCCCACGCGTCGTACGTGCTTTAAATGATAGAATGAATTAGTTATTGCGCTGTATAGTGATCAATATAACGGATATATCTAATATAACTAACTATTCATACAATCTGTGCAGATCTATTGAAACTTACCTGTTAAAACCATTAACTAGTGAAATAATTTGCTTAAATCAAATATGGTTTTATCTATTTATTGATATTTCATTAAAACTCTATTTACTCTTTTATTTTATTGAGAAAATTTAATGTTTTATGTTTTGATTAAAAATTAAATCTTCATAAATTGACTTGTAAAACTTTCCAAAAAACAACAAAAACTAGAACATCTGGAACGAAAAACATACAAAATAATACTCTTTAGTATTATATAATGCTTTCGTGCTTTATCAGTATATCCTTTATCCCAAGTGACTAAAATTCCACCTGTTAATACTTAATACAATATTGTCTGATTATCTTTTGAGAGCAATAAAGCCAATATAGCATCGTGATAAAATATAATAAACGATAGAGAAGTTTCTTTAACTGTCTTATATGATACAAATCTCTCTAATATCTCACCGGTGTAAATAATTAGAGAACAAAAAGAAAGAAAAATGCGAATAACAAATTAATTGTAGGCTCGTCAATTGAGTCGTCGAAAACCTCGCGACAGGGAGAGAATGGTGCCCGGCGCATTGTCACGCGCATCGTTCGTAAGACAACGACCTTGACACGAGGTGAAGAAGATCGAATACCAGAAATACTCGCAAAAAGTGATCAGCAACAACAGTCGATCCAAGAAACCCACTTTGTCAGTTCAAACACAAGTCAAAAGCATCGATTAACCAAGCCCAAGTCCATCAGGGTAAGAATACTGATCTAAGAATTATTACTACATTAACTATATACACTGTCTCAAAATAATTTCATTGCTATACTAAGAATCGTAGAAATAATTTGCCCTGAAAAATTATATAATCGATCATACAAAAAATTTTGATACAATAATTTTTTTTTTTATTTTCAAACCTTCGTTTGAAAAATCGTATGGTATCATATTTAAAAATGTAAAATAGATTTTTTTATTTATTGTTAGTATTGATGTAAAAATGTAAAATTTTACAATGTATATAAAAAATTATTAACAAAATAGTTTTTATAAGACAATAGTAGAGTTTACTTCAGTGAGTAAAAATGTGTATTTATGTTTATACATTTATACTACACATTACTGAAATTAGTATATAATTATTGCACCTAGAATAAAAGTTAATAAAATAATAAGTAAATGTAATCTTTTAGAATCGAAATACGATATGAATTTAACAACGGAAATCATAATTTTATTATAAAAAACAGTATTGAAAGTAGCAGTGTGCAAATTTATTTATAAAATCGATTCATTTTGCTAAAGAGAAAATATAAGATATGTATTTATACAGTTATTGAAAAAATTCTAAACGCTTAATTTAGAGAAATTTATTTTTAATAACTAGTATAATATCAACGAAATCATTAAAAATATTAATTTACATGTTCAAATAACAAACAATTTTAATTCATATAATAATTATGTTCGATTGGAGCTATCGGGATTTTTTTATTTAAGAAATCTTATGTCTAAATGAAGCTTTTACGTAAGTTTTTTTTATAAATCAAATAATTTTGTTTTTGTAATATATCTAGTGTTATGTCTTTATTTGCAATTTAGAGGTGAGATTGATGTAATTTTATGCATGAATTTTACCATCTATTTAATGGTTATCTGTCAAAATGAGATAGCGTAAACCTTTTAGGCCTGATGTCTTATTCACGTACTTTACATAAATTTTTTAAGCATATAATTATAAACAAAGTGTTATGGATATACACTAAGAAAAATGTCATAATTTCACGCCAGAATGACACTAATACTGAAGCCGAATCCTTTTAGAAAAGTTAATTTCATCGTACTGGTCAAGAGATATCATACGGGGCAGCACCTAAAATTTAAGAAAATTTAATGTTAAAGAAAAACAAGTTTAAATTTATCAATCTTGTTTGCTTAAGATTAATATTGTTATACTCATCTTTTGCAAAATAATTTTGCCTGGTATCTTTTGTGAATATTAACCTTCAAAATAAAAAAGAACCCTGGTAGAAATTTTCACCGTAGAATGGTCATTAAATGGCGATTTTTTTTAAATTGGCCAAAAATTGAAGATGAATTCAGTGACCATTTAATCTGCTAACAGGCGACGTTATATGATCGTTAAATGGTGAAATAATGGTTAATTTTAAAAGTTTTGTTTTTTATAAATTCATTATTTAAATTATTTTTTTATTTAATATTTATAATAAATTAAACATTAAAACTTAATTTTAGATGAATTTTAATTTTAAGTTTTAGTTTAGTTTTTTTTTAGTTTTATGTTCATGACGTGAGAGAGAGAGAGACATATAACAAGCAACAATAACTGAAGTTTTGTTATTATATGTACTGGTTATATGTACA
>JAPYZA010015120.1:0-13466 GCA_030522685.1 Eupelmus azureus | reverse complement strand
CGCTCTACCTCCAGTGGCAGAAATCGGAAACTATCGATCTTCAAAAAGAGGCCTACCCCCTCCACGGGAGTTTCGAGACCTGTGTATACGACCGTGCCTATCAGCTAGCTCCTCTCCAGTCTCTGTCTGAACCGTGGCCGACTCCGCCGCTGCGCACACACACGCACACACATATCCGTGAAGACGCGCGTGCGAGGCGGCGCCGATTCTGTCTGCCATATTACATCCCGACCGGAGAACCAGCGCGAAAGAGCCACGGGAAAAAAACCGTACATATCCGTATTATAAAAGCACGAAGCTAGACGCACACGCATAACCGTACGTAGCAGCAGATCCGTGAGTGTGCGGCTTGTGTACTTATCCAAGCGCGCGTCACGTTTTTCCTCTCAAACGATTAAAAGCCAGCTGCCTTTCTGTGTGACCGCTTGCCAAGCGCGCCGCTCGCTCCGCTCTGTGTGTGTATACATATAACCCGTCCGGCGTCCGGAGTTTTTTTTGTTTTGCCAAGCGAGAGCCCGCAGCTTGTCGGCCTCTCGGTTTTGTGTGTTTTGGCCGGCTTTAGAAGGACGAAGTGTCAAGCAGCATGGCTGATTCCTCGTACGAGAAGGGACTCACCGAGCTCGCCAAGATGAAGGTGGGTTGACGATATGTAAGCGGGGGCATTCTGGGGGGAGAGCTAACCTCAAAGCCAGTCCGGGCATGAGGCGCCGCGCGTTGCGTGTTATATAGTGCTGGGAGGCCATTTTTGGAGTTTGAATAACAAGTTGCTTTGGGGGTTTTGTGGTTTTTTGATTTGTTGGGGCTTTGAGGATTGTTTGGGGAGGTTGTTGAGAGTTGGGTGGTGAGGGAGTTATTGAAAGGGGTTTTTATTTTATATTGAAGGTGCATTATGATGTTTGAAACGATGCAGGTAAAAGACAAGTTTGATTCAAGTTTTATGGCTGTGTTGATATTGTAAAGTTGATGACTAGCCTTTTTTTTTTAATTTGTTTTAAACAGCATTTGTTTTATTGGCTGTCGTAAATGATGCGCTGCTAAGTAATCATTGTTTGCTTTACAGGTGGCTGATTTGAAAGCTGAATTGAAGCAGAGGGGTTTACCAACGACGGGAAATAAAAATGAATTAGTTGAACGTCTTCAACTAGCAATCCATGGTAAAATTTGATATATATTACTTTTAAATTATTACACTATCCCTTTACTGGGAAACACAGTAAAAGATTTTAAATTAACAAAGTCACTTTTAAAATTTTTATATTAACATATATTTGTCTATTAAATTAAGAGAAAAAATGCTAATTTTTTGTTATATTAATATATTTATTTAGTATGCAAATATTAATTTTTATTAATTTCGAGGAACGTTAAAAAATGTATTTTCTAATATACATCTTATAGTATGTTTTATTTTTTGTCAATAATCATTTTAAAAAGCTTCATTTTTTAAAATCCAACTAAACTATTAAATATTACTTTCTGAAAAATTCGAAAGTCAAATTATTAGATCACTTTTTATGTATGGCTTAATTTAAAATTAATGATCAATATTTTTCAAATTAATATGAAATAAAATTACTTTTTTATGAACTATTCATAAATAAATTGTTTTAAAATCTTTTTACTTTTTTGTTTTAGACTCTTCGCTTTCCTTAGATGAAACCACGGATGAAATTCTCGATGAAGACGCAGTCCTAGGAGTAAGTAAAAGTTTTATAATTGAATAACCATTCTTAACAAATGTTAAAACATAAACTTTATAAAATAATTTATTAATCATTATGTAACAATTAGTTTTCATAACTATTTGAGTTTTTGTAACCAATTTTCGTTTATTTTAAATGTATTTTTTTTTTTTTTTTTAAGGATGAAGAAATAGAAGAAACTGAAGAATTGACAACCACAACTGTGACTCCCACAAAAACTGCTGCACCAGCTACAAATTCTAATTCTAAAAAAGAGCCTGAAAAGAGAAAGATGGCTACAGAAGAAAACAATGCACCTGCAAAAAAAATTATACTTAATAGAAAGAGTATAATAGAAGATATTAAAACTGACGTCGCTCAAAAAGTAGAAGCAGATAATGATAAGACATCAGAATCTGCTGAACCAGATAAAAAAGTCATCAAATTATCAGAAGTTGGAACAAAAGAACGATTGGAAATGAGGGCGAAAAAATTTGGTGTTCCATTATCGGAATCAGCAAAGAAAGAAGCTCGTGCTGCAAGATTTAATATTACTTCTAATAACACATCTAATAATAATAATAGATCTGCAGCATCAATCAAAAGTTCAACTGTGGTAAGAATTTCTTTTAAACATAATTAATTATTGATTAATCAAATTTTATAAGTATTTAAAAAACAAAATAATTACAGGACACGCCGTTTGAAATCTTGAAAAAAAGGGGAGAGAGGTTTGGTACCAATGTTTCCAGTCTTGTTGAAAAGGTAACCTTTTATTATAATATTTCATAAGATTAAAAATTTTTTATATTTTAATACGTATATATTCTACAACATTATAATCTTTTTCAGGCTGAACTCGAAGATAAAATAGCGAAACGCAAGGCTAGATTTGGAGAAGTCAAAGCAATTGAAAAAGTAGTTCCAACCAAAATCAAACTTGTTAAATGATATTCAGTGGTATATACTAAGTCAGTACTTTAGATTAAATCGAAAAAAATGTAAAAAAAAAAATTTTTAACGAAATAAAAAAAAAAAAAAAAAAAAAAAACAAGTTTAAGTACAAACTACAATGTGAAAACCTTCAGAAAAATTTAAATTCCTTTTTATTAGAAAATAAGTCTTTTTTACCAATATTTATAATATATATATCATTAAAATTTTTCCTATTTGGTATTTTTATTACAATATTTTTAGTGACAAATACTAAACATTATAAATATTATAATTTTTGTGAAATAAAAACTTAAAACTAATTTTCTTTATCTGTAATTTATTTAGAAACTAGAGTAGATTCCTTTTAGTTTTAACTACTCAAAATTTTGCAGTTAGTCTAGATGAAAACAACTTATGATCATATAAATATATATTTATTCAAACAAATTTTTTACAAGTTTAAACAAAAATACGTGTTTTTTAGTACAGCTTAAATATTGAAATTTTAAATTTTGTTAAAAATATTGAAACAAATAACATGAAACATATTTTTGAAAAGAATAGGAATAAAAATAAACAAAAGCATTAGGTTTAATTTAAAAAGAACTTTATTTTTCAAGATTTTTAAAAGTATTTGTTTTTTCTGAATTTCTTAAAAGATATTTGCAAATATTAATTGTACATTTTTGGCTTCATTATTATTTTTCAACGATTTCCAACATCATTACGACATGCTATTTTCGAAAGAGCAATCGTCCTTACTCTCTGCTCTAAAACTACGTTAATTATCCTCTTTTATTTTTTTGATTCTCACGACACCAGTGACAGCGACGTGCTATATCTTCACAGCTTCCGAAAGGCTCATTGCACCGATTGTTACATCTCAAGAAGTGCAATGTTCTGAACTTTAGCTCAGTGCGATTCACCTCCTCATATAAATGATATTTCTATATATTTATACGATATTTCAATATATTATGCGACCACATGCAGGATCAACCCTGGATAGAATATTTGACTGAAAACCATTCATAATCCAATTAAACAATGATTGCTTTTTTTTATAAATTTTTGGTTAATGCTAATAGGTAATTCATTTCGCTACTGTGACAGGTGTACTGTTTAAAAAAAATTACAACTCTACAGGCTGTTAGGTAACGTTTAAGATTACACTGTATTTTTTTTAAGTAAATCTTATTGAATTTTATTAAAATAGGTATGTAAATAATAATTCAATAAGATTTAGTTTTTTATGTACTATTTAATTGTAATCATGCATAACAATAGAATTTTAGAAAATTTTAAATTTACTTTATATGATTCATCATAGTTTAATCCGACATAATTTAACTTCAATTATATAAAACGATAAAAAAATTACTATAAATTTCATCCGTTCTCAATGGAATTTTCTAACTAGAGAAGACCATCATCGTCATTACAATCAATTTCGGGAGACACAAAGCTTATAAAAACAAATAAAATCTTTTCTCTCCTCTTTATACACAATTCAAATTTTTTTCTCATTTTTACTTTAAAAAAGGCATCTCATACGTAAGTTTGTCACAAGATTTCCCTTCTTCCACTCTTCTCGCTTTGAACTCTCGCCCAACAAACATACGTAAAAGCTCATTAAATTAGCTAATATCTTTGAGTATAAAAAGGAAACAACTTATCACTTTACGACACAACTTAGGCCCGTGTTCCCTTGAAACCAGAGTTTTAGGACTGGCAGACGTTTTTTTTCTCGATAACTAGTGGAAATACATTTGTTTTACTTACTATATTTCTATTAAACGTATTATAGGAGATATATTTATTTATTCGAAGTTTAAAAATGTAATTTATAAATAAAAATAATTTCTCAAATTAGAGCAAAGTGAATATTTTTGCACACATTCGTAAACCAATTAAAACAAATTTTCAAAAGATTTTAAAAATGTTTTCAAAAATACTTCAAATTTCTTTAATGCTGCTCGTTTTAATATATTTCAACAAACCTTATAAATCTCATTCTACTAGCTAATAAATGTCTGAACTTTTACAAATAGAGATTATGCAAATAATTATAAAAAGGAAATCCTTACACAAAATTCAACGAACATTAAAAAATTAAAACAAATATATTTCCAGCAGGGTACGCTATTATTGTGCCTCTATAGGTTTAGGTTTTAGGCCTAAGAAAAACGCATAGCTAAGAATAGTCGTAGAAGGTTTCTTTTTTCTTTTCTGCTTCTGACTCTTTACCGCTCGTGCGCGTAGACGACGCACTCGATCGCCTGGGCTTACTTTGGCCTCATCGGCGACGGAAGAGTGAAACTCTGCGTCGCCACTGCAGCTGGATTCGGCGTCGAAAGCGGCGTCTCGCCGGTGTTTACCTCGCTCTTGTACCGAATGTTCGTGTACTCCCGTCCCAGCTGAAGTGACTTCTGAAATTAAATAAGAAAAATTTGTTACAAAGGAAATTAAATAAAATTATAATCGACTCTCATTAGACTTTGATATAACTCACTTGCTCAGCTTGCATTCGCTGTGAAACGGTTTCGATATAGTGCAAGACAGCCAGGTAAACGAATTTGTATTGTGCTTCAGTCTGTACCATTCCTGATCTTTGCGACCTCACCCTTTGAATTGTTCTTTGAATATCGATTTCACAATCCAATCCTAAAATATTCGAGTAAGAAATGAGTTAAATTATTGAACTAATATTGCCTTGTTGGAAATACTCGTACTGAATATCATACCGTAAAAAATCATATGAAATTTCATGTGAGATTATCAAACGAAATTTTATACGAGATTCCATATGACTTCCCGTGCAGAGTAGGGTCATATTTAAAACCAGTTTCTGAAATTTTATGTATCTGATGTAAGGTCTTGCACAAAATCTCATATGAAATCCCTTACGAGAAGTCTATTCTTAATCTCATATGGAATCTTATGATATATCATACGAACTTATTGAATACGACAAAAATTAATTGTTAATTAAAAATAATTACCGTGTCTTTTAATCTGATCCAGGATCATATCAATGACGATAAATGTACCAGTTCGACCAATGCCAGCACTGCAGTGAACGAGTATGGGCCCGACGCTGGAATTCGGGCCACCCGGCGAGGTACTCCCTGAGATGGATTCTTGCCGAGCATTAACATCATGGAGGAAATTCAAAACGCAACCCGGATCAGCAGGTACTCCATGATCAGGCCATGCCTAAATAAGAAATGTACAATAGAAATGCTGATTCAAAAGAATTCAATTAAAAAGGTTAATATTCTAAAAAATTAAATTATTTTTTACCTGAAAATGATAATGGTAGATTCTTCTGGGTTCCGAGAAGCTCGGCTTGGTTCCTTGCAACAAAAATTCTCTTAATGTATAATCAGCTGTAGATGTGCGACCTAATGCCCGTACTTTCCATTCGTTTCCGTATTCGCTTGCTTCTCCCTCTTCGGGCCAATATCGAGCACATTTATTCTGAAATTAACAATTTTAAAGTTAAGTTATCCAATCGCAGAGACACTTTTATCAGAATAACTCATATCTTACCTTTCCTCTTTCCATTTCCTTTGTGGTCATGACAATTACGCGAGTATTTTCTTGATACACCATATGCCAGAAGTCTGCGATCGTGTTTGGTAAACATCCTTGCGTGGCAATGTAACACTTGTTGAAAGCCCCATTGTCTATGCTTCCAACTATTCCAGATTCTTCTTCGTTCTGCGAATATATCAAAGTCATAAACATTAAATGTCACGCGTTAAGTACAAATAAGAAAAAAAAAACCATCAGCCATATCAAAACACTTACCCTGATATAATTAGCATTGATGTAATCAGAGCCCGGTATAGTCGAATCCACGTCTTTCAATTTGACTCTCGTGTGATCAACTAAAACAATCCAATTCAAAACCTTAAACCACCCGAACCAACCCACACCGAGAAACCAAATTCACCGCAAAACTCACAAGGCAAAATGTTCTTGTATCTATTTTTAGCCCGATTCTCCGGGCGCTGGCCCTCATTCCTGGAGAAGAGATGCTTGCACTCGAGCTGCTGCAGCGACTCGAACTCCTCCCAGAATCCCTTCCCCTGGCCTGCGCCCTCTTCCTCGCCGCCGTTTGCACCGTTCCAGCAGAGCCAGCCGTTCGAGCAGCCGTTCTCCTTGTGCAGCTGCCTCACTCGGCTCTCGATTCCGCTCGCGTTTATTCTCGTCGTATATACCTCAAGTGAACGACGCTGCCGCTGGTCTCGACCATTGGATTCCTCTTGTAGTACTCGATTAGGTCGCTCAGACTGTCGAACTTCTCTCCGCCTCCCACGTCGTACTTGTTATCCTAGGGTTCCAACAAAAACCACATACGTGAATTAAGCGTCACTTGTATCCATTTTAAAAATTGACCTGAAGCAGCAGGTCGATATACCCACCTGAGATCGGATCATCACGTGGGTGACGCAGTCATCGGTGCGCACCGAGAGGACAAAGTCCCCGGGCTTGCTCTGGGACTCGCGCACGAGGAAGGATCCGTTCTTGCCGCGTTCGAGCATCAGTCTTTCAGCCTCTTTGGCCGACAGGTGGCCGTGGAACCACCTCTCGGTCGTCGGATCGGCGCAGTTAAGCGGATACTTGAGCTCGATCACTTCGCCGTTCTTCTCGCGCAGCTGGCCCCCGTTTTCCATGTAAAATTGCACCAGTTCCGACAGGGTGGCGAACTTCTCTCCCCCATAAAGATCGTAAAAGTCGCCTGTGTTCTGGATTTTAATGTGCGTCACTTCACCATTGCGCCTGTGAGGAACAAGTTGGTTTGAAGAAAAATCGATTGTTGGCTGAGGTGGGGATTGAAAAAACAAACGTTCATATTGCGTTTGCGGGAAAGTATGGAATTTCGCAAATCCAAATTAAAATATTTGCAGGTAATTGTTTCTTAACTCTGATATGAAATTAGAATATCTGAATCGTAGAATGATAATGAAGAACTAATTAAAAGTTATTTATTTCGATTATAATAATCTATTATACAAAAAGAAAAAAATTCATTTATCTACGTTTTGAATACCCATGAAACTTTCTAATTAATTTCCAGAGTTAAAAAACTCGCGTGCAAAGAGCTTAATTCGAATCCGCAAACTTCCACACTTCACAGCAAAATTCAAGCTGAACCTTCACTTTTTCCATATACCCACCCCGCACGAAGGCTATTATCGCACCTGACGGATAGGGTAAAGTCGCCGGGATTAGAGGAACTAGGCCGTGCCAGGAACGAGCTGTCGTATCCTCTTTCCATCAAAAGACGTTCTGCTTCCAAGCCCGTGATATTCGGATGAAACCATCTGAAAGGAAAAATAAAAGCGCCGATCTAGAGAATGACTTATACAGATTGAAAAAATGCTCTTAATGCGTCATTGTTTATTTTACAAGCGATTGTCTAATGAAGCTATAAAACAAATTTTTAACGTTATAAAAAGGCCTTATCGGCTAAACGTATTTTCTCCGCGAGCGATCAAAACAGGTAGAGCCCCTTAAAGGATATTTTTTTTTAATTACTCATTCAATTGCGGTATCAAGACGAAAATCACAGCCGAGTAACAAATAGAAACTTGGCTCTCGGTAATAACATAAAGCTATTCCCACGCTCTCCGCAGAGCGATTCCCGCAACTAAAACACTATAAATTCGTATACGGCGCTATCGCGTTTTCTCATCGGCTCTACGCGCGCAAAGTTAAAAAACCGAAAGAATAAAAAACAACGCGCGCGCTTGCGCTCGAAAAACCCATTTTCTGTTCTCGAAAACAAAAGGAAAAAATCTATCCCCTCCCCGAAACGAAGCTCATCAGCAGTCGGATTTATTATTTCCTCATCCTCCGGCAAACAACGAAATTCCCTCCATCCAGGAAATCTCACGCGCTCGCCACGAGAAAAATAATAAATCCATCTAAAAATAAAAAAGAACCAGCTCGCGCGCTCCCATTATGCATGTGCATGTCATTAACTGTTATCGTTACATAAAATAAAACGGATTCCCGCGCTGCGCCAGCAGCAGCGCAGCCTAAGAAATCGAACTCGTGAGATCCAGCCCCACGAAATGTATGCTCTAACGACACTCGCGAAGGAAGAGAGGAAAAAAGCGATATAGAAAGATAATGGAAATCCGCATAGAGAGCTGCGCGCGCGCGCGCGCGGGAGGATCTGTATATGTTATATATGCGGCCGCGCCGCGCCCATGTACATGACAATACACGGCGCGGACCTCGGGTATTATATGGGCTAGATTTCTGGGCATGTTGTTTTCTGTTTTTTTTTTATTGAAGAATTGGTTGGTCGAGGAATTTTTGGGTGACGCAATGACGTTCTGGCGTGGAAATCGCGCGCGGAGTGAGTCACTGAGAGAGACGGGGGATTTTTCATTGATATTCCAGATACGAAAAAGGACACGATGCGTGCGCCGTGTGTTTTTCATCCGCCGAGTGTTTGTTGAGAGAAAAACAGGCTGATGGATCGGGTTTTTTTGGGTTATTGGCGCGGCCCGATCGCCGGAGTCGATACACAGTCCGGCCTTTTTGTTATTCAAATTTTCGCGCTCCATTGAGCCTGTCTGCTGGGAGAATAGCCGATCGTTAGAGGCGGCCGAGAGGCTAATGTCAAAGGTGCGCGTAAAAATGCAAATGCAGAGCCGCAAGGTGAGAGCTCGCGCCGCATGGGAATTGCGGATAAATAATTAGCCGCAAATTAGACCGCGGCACGTATTCGCGAAAAATCCGTGAGACGTCGGGAAATTTCGTCCGCGAGAATACAGATGCTCGATGAAAACAAGAATCAGAGGGAACCTTGACAACAAGGAAAACCGCGCGTCAAAATGAACTCATCGAACCTGCACACACTCCCGCGCAGCTCGCACCTGTTTACCCGCAGCCGTCGCAAATTTCAGCCACACGAAGCGTCTCGTTCAACCAGTGTCACTAAGCAAACTCCAGCCCTCGCGGCCCGAAAACTCGCCCTCCGAGCCATCCGCCCACCCGCGCCCTCGCGTAGGCACTCACCATCGATTAGACACTCGCGTACATCAGCTCCGTGGAAAAATCGCCCTACTCTCCTCTTCTCTTCTCCTCGACGCACGTAAAAGCCAGCCAGAATCCCACTCTCTCTAACCAGAAAATCCCGTCTTGAGGAAAGGCGTCGCGAAAAATCGACGAAATTTTCCGCGCAGCGAGAAAACGCGAGGAAAAAGCCGCGCGCGCACACACCGCAGAGCGCGGCGCAGCACACTGCCGAGATACACAAGAGAGCACCTTCGGAGCGCGCTGCGCGCGCGCGCCGAAGTTGGAGGTGAGCTTATAGGAAGGAAGGAGAAGGAACGCTGTGTGTGTGCGTGTGAGTGTGGGTATAATGCTGGTTTTACACTGGTTTAGAGCCGAGAGGTTTCCAAGGGTACCAGACAGCCGGAAATTATTGCTTGTTGTAGATTATGACGAGGAGTCGTTTTCTTTTAATGCGCGGGTTTTGTGTCGAGCGAGGCTTTTTTTTAGTAGGTGTGATGGTTGTGAGGTGAGTAATGGTGGAGTTGGAGCTTTTGAGCAGGTTGGTGAGGGATTTGGAGGTGGGGCTGGTTGTTTTTTGAGGAATGGGGTTTTGATTTGGTGGAAGGTTTGGGTGAATGAGGTTTGAGATGGATTATGCGAATGTATGTTATATTGGATGGTATATGAGAAAAGAAGAATGTAGTTTGAAATATTGGAGATATGACTAACATTTTTAATAGGGGAGATTCGGAAGAATGCTGATAATAAATATTTCCGAGGAAAAAGTAAATAAGCCTTTGAAAATTTTGAGATTGGTGTTAGGCAGTGGCAACAGGATAATAATAACGTATGTTTAATTTAATTATGTGACCTAATTATTCAAGGAGCTGTAAAGTATAAATTAACACTGTAATATCGCTCGGATGAAATCTCTCCAATTGACATTGGTTAAAATATTTCAGTTGAAAAACGTGTCTGTCTGACCTACATTTAAGATACAAAAATTTTACTTTTAAAGTTGCTCTTTTATACCTATATCACATTCTCATTGGCCTGAAAAGTGCATAAAAGTACATTTTTTTTTCAGATTTTATGAATAAAAAATAATTTATTACATTGGATCATTTTATGTTTAGAAGCTCAAGCAGAGAATAGATCTTACTCAAATACTTTAAATCTATCTACTGAATATCTACTGAATGCAATATTATATTTTTCTGTACCCACATAAAAATATATAAAAATATAAAATATAAAAAAATGGATTATTTTATACTAAGCAAAAGTTAGAAAAACATAATTAAAATTAAAAAAAAAATTAATACGAGAAAGTGTATCTATGAATGTTAAATAAGTAGAAAAGGTACGGGGTATAGCCAGACCTGCCATATGTAGCCAGTAATCTGATTTTCTATTTATTTGCACATGAATAAATTAATTCAATTACTTTCTTTCGTTTATTTCTTTTATCACGAACGTGATAAAAGAATCAGTGACTCAAACTAAAGTCAACACGCTTCATTCATTTGCACTGCTCTAGATGTTGCTAGAACAGCGTCGTCTTTGAAACAATTACAATAGCAAATTAAAATTGTAAACAGTGATAGCACGTACATAAACAAAAAGATTTATCATGAATCATAATCACCCTACTATTTACTAAAAGTAAATAATAAACAGTTCCTACGGACTATAATATTGATTTTAAGAAGCAACGATAACTATTTAAACAACGCAACCTACAAAATCACAGTCTTCAATCAAAATTCACAATACACAGCAAACACAGAACTTGCATTCTCCCAGCAAACTCACAGGTACAAAGCCACATCAACCCGCCAGCAGCAAGACAATAGCGAAATTTCAAAAAAAAGAATTACCACAGTCCCAGCAAATCTCTAATCTTATCTGTCGCCTTTCAACAAAAGCTCTCTAGCGTCGTGCAAATGTTTAAAAAGCGTTAGTGTAAAGAAGGCATAAACACCAGCGTGTAAAAAAACCACAGAACGAGCGAGACAGAGCGATACATTATCGGGCCGAGGACGAGAGAAAAAACGGGAGGAGAGCCTCGCGAGCGAGTAGCGCGCGAGCCTAAGTGTCCGTGAATTATAATCGAAGAGCCGAGATTTTTTCGTAGGCGTTGCGCGCGTGTGTATGTACCCTCACTTTTTCCAAAAGCGCCCGCGGGACTAGCAAAGATGGCGCCCAGGCGATAGAGATCGAACCTGGACTGGAGTGACAAATGGTGCTTATCGTTATTTTATAGGATGGATTGAATGAGATTGAATTGGATTGAAGGAAAAATTGATGAGGGAATGGAGCGTTTGTTGGTTGGTTGGGGAAAATGAAGGCTTGCAATTTGAGAGAGCGTTTCGAGTGCAGTTTTACTTGCTCGACGACTGAGCGCGATTACTAACGCTTTTGACGACTGGAGCAAAGATGGTCATAAAAAAGGAATATAGTCAACAAGCTATATAATTCTTGAGTATCGGAAAGGTTACGATGTTTTACAGGCGTTATGGTTGAAATGTTCTTGGATAGGAAAAAGGGTACTTTTTAAGAGGTTTCCATACAAGAAGTGTCCTATTTTTAAAAAGAACATTAAGGTAATATAATATTTAAATTTATGATAAATTTGGTTCTTCGAAATTAATTCTATGTTTGGTTTTGAACCTAAAAACAGGATACTACAAATATTAAATATAATCGAGGCATATCAGCCATCATATCGAAAAATAAAAGTGTATGGCAAATACTTCATTTTATTTAAAAATAAACTTTTTTTATTTTTTTTAAAATGTACCTATTATTGATAAATAATATTTATTAATAAATTAATGTAATACATAAAATGAAAAATAATTTTTCTTTGTAAATATTTATAAATATAATAAATAAAATATCTTTTTGACTAAATTTGCTTAACTAAATTTTGTATAAATTCAACAACTTTCTTAATTAAATTTTATTTTGTCGAGATTTGAAAGATATTGCGCTTGTTAGCGTTAAATTTTTAACAGCTTGGCTCGTTGACGTGCGATCAAAATTCAATTTATAAATTTGATATCATTGATTTAAAAATAATGGCTTCCATATATTCTTGAATTTCGCGAAAACTTGACTTTTATATTAATTCATTAAAACTTTATTTATAAATTTTAAACTATTAAATTATCATTTTTATACAAAATTTATTTCATTATTGCAATTAGGTTTCAAATAATCCTCTGAAAAATACGTTTTATAAATTATCACAAAATCATAGTACTTCATAAGTTACAATTACGTTTAGCATTAAAATTTTTGTCATAAACATTTCGAAATAACAAATACATTTTAAACCATCTTACATTGAAAAAAATATTTGATAAGTATAACATATTAATTTGTTATATTGACCAATTGCCTTGGATACCCAGGACCTGGCTGATTAATTGGTAAAGGCTACAAAGTGTATTTTGTTAAAAACTTTTGTTTAAAACCAAGTTAAGTTGAGTAATTACAAAGTACTTTGTAATTGTTACAATTATTTTGTTATAAGTATTTTTTTTTTTTTTTTTAAAAAAAAGTTTACAAAGTCCGAATAGTTGTCAATACAACACTACCCTTGTAAATACAACAAAAAACTTCTTAGGAACAACAAATTATATTTTAACCAAGTGCTACTTTGTTAGATTTACCAAGCACTTTTTTCAGTGTATATCTACAGTCCACCCAGTCAACCCACAAAAACGATTTTAACCAAACCTAACCTCAAACCTAACCATTACCTCAAAAATTTTATTTTTTCCATTAAAAAAAAAAACAATAAAACCACTTCCATCTCAA
>JAPYZA010015109.1:0-10515 GCA_030522685.1 Eupelmus azureus | reverse complement strand
AAGATCGAAGGTGCGCCGCTTGGTGATCGAAGAACGACTGATTTAGCCTGGCGCTCGATGAAAGCTCTCTGTTTAATTAGCGCGGCCAGAGGCGCTCACGAAATGTATATTATACACACACAAGCCGCGGCGACGAAGAGCAAAAGCCGCGCGAGGGGGCGAGAGAAGCTTTCTCCGTCGTTTGTTTTTAAGAAGTGCACCGCCCGTTTAATGGCCTTCTGTCATATATGGCAGCAATGTGCGCAGCAGCTTCCCGGATACAAACTAGAGAAAGAGAGCCAGAGAGCGGGTTATCTTCGTTCTCTCTTCCAGCTATACACTCCGCCTCGGCATCTGTTGCCAATGTACCTACACACGTGACTATTTCCTACGCCCGTTCACATTTCTCCCTTCTTCGAACACACACACACACACACACACAGGCGTCTTTGCCCAGAGCGCGAACGAAAATAAAGCAGCGATAAGCCGCGTAAATTATATCGCGCGCCGCTGTAATTATTCGCGGAGCCGGCGGGCCTTTGCACTTTGGCCGCCCCCGCGTGCTTGCATTGTGTGCGCGCCTCTTGTGCAAGTGTGTGTATACTATATACACGTTCGCTGGGGCACAGTCGCTCGATACGCACGCCGATAAGATACCCGCACCGCGAGCGATGGAAAAAAGCCGGCGAAAGAGAGCGTCGAGTCTTTGAGATTTTCTATAGAGCCGTGTGATGTCTATATAGCTATACGCGCGGCGTTACGGTATAGACCACCTTGGCAGATAAAGCTGTCGCGTTCGCCGGCGTGTAGTTCGGCCTAATCAAGTGGAAGCGACGGTAAAAGTTATTACAGCCGCGACGATCCCCCCCCTCTGGCGACGTTTCCAGACCGATCAGCGATTTCCGCTTCCAGAGACAGCCTCTCGGTATTATATATCCTTCTGCCTGGCTGTCTCTCTCTCTCTGCCCGTGAAAAATGATGTTTACGAGTGCGCGCGCCTCGCTTGGCCGCGGCTAAAGAGCCGCAGAGGCCTCTCTATAGTCTACGCTATATATATACTTACGGAGCGGCGAGCGCTGGATATAATTGATATCGAGTCGCCCGCGCTATGGCATAAAGCTCAGACCAAGCGCTCTCCCTCTGCTGTAACGTATATATACCTAACGGCGGGCCTCTTGCTCCTGACGGGGCATTTCTCATGTACGGGGTGCGCGAGCAAAACGCCCCCGCAGCTACGTACACGTACACACGCGCGAACGCACAGAAACTCGCGTCCGCGACTACGCTGACTTAATGGCAGCTCCGTTTTTTCCTCGTCCTTCGGCTTTTGACTCGCGCGAGCTTTTTTGCCCCTTATTTCCAGGACTACGTGCCGAGGAACCGAAATGCCGGGCAGACCGATCGATATCGCGCCGACGCCACGTGGAATGCCGGTAAGCGAGGATTCCCCCTTCCCCTGCACCTGTACCTATGTATATCTATACGTCCTTGCTCTCGGCGGCTGCGATGTTCTCGCGCTCGACGAGCTGTCGGGGATTTTGCAGGTCTCGGCGCGCCGCGAACGTTTCGGGGAATATGGCTGCTGCGCGAGCTATGGTTATACGGCTCTGTATTTTCGGAGCGACGAGGATATGCAAATTATTGATGAGCTTCTCCTCTCTCGCTTCCCAGTTTTGAGCGTGTCTGTCAGTGTCGAAATGAGAGGATTGGATGGATGTTTTGTGATTCGTGGTATTTTGCGGGCCCGGTTGTTTTTATGTCGAGTTTATTGTAGCGACGTGTTCTTTGTTAATAATATTAAAATAAACGTGTTCTTTTATTGAAAATATTTTAGCGGTTGGAATAATTCATGGTAAGCGTGTTTTGAGAAATATTCCCGTAAAAATCGATTTCGACATATTTACATTTTAATTGATTTCACAGCTGACCGTCCGCGATACGCCGAAGCGCCGTATTTTTTCGTCAACTTATTAATTTCGCAATTAAAATCTTAATCACACGCGGCGCTTACCGTTTCGGATAATTAATAACACGCGAGGCGGAGGTAAAAAATTTATACACCTACAGCGCTCAAAGTCAACGGCCCGAACTCGGCTGCATTATTAAAACAAACGAGAAAAAAACCAAGTGAAACTCCCTGATTACGTATATTTTCACGAGCTTCCTCGAGGAGGCGCAGGTGCGTGCCGATGCGCACCTCGATTTCACGATCGCCTCTTTTTTTTTCACACTCTCTGAGCTCCGTTCTTACTTTCCTTCGGATGATATTATTTTGTTTCGCTCGACTACGCGCACGCGGCTCTAGAGTCAGCGAGATGAAATTAACGCGCTGATATATATGTGTTAAGAGGAGAAAAAAGGAATTCGTAATACTTTCTAACAAGCTTCATCGCTCGCTGTTTAAGGTAAAAAGTGAATCGCTATTATAGCGTCAAGCCTTTCGTAAAGTGTACTAATATGAAGTAAGCGTGTACGGGAGAAAAAAAATTAATTTCGATTCATCCGTCTTATTTGTTAGAGTGACATAAATAATTATGATGAGAAAATAATAGGCCTGCTCTCGCAGTGGCATTACGTAAACCAGTCGCGGATATCGCGTATCAGGAAAATTGTGCTCCTAGAGCTTTTACAGCTCGTCCGGCAAAAAGCTACTTTCCACCGGCGACTTTAATCCTCGGCGACACATTGAAAAACAGCCGGTAAAACCGATACACCGCGCGCTCGAATCAAAATAAAACTCCCCCGAAGAAAAAAACGTCTAAAACCAGAAAAATCAGAAAATCGCGCGCGACTTTCTCATCAGGCTCGAAACTCACCGGCCGTCAAGCAAATTTTTAATCGCGAATCCGCGGCGCGTATTACCAAGCTGCTCTCTCGCCTCTCGTATATATATATCAAAGCTCGATCGAGCGTTGCGACTGTGAAAATCAGCTTGCGCGCGCTCGAAGAATCAATTTCACCTTCGCATGTTGCGGCACGAGACACGCCGGCTCGAGTTTCGCAAACAAACTCTCGGAAAGAAAGGGAAAAATTTGAGCCAACGCAGCCACAGGAGAGAGAGAAAGGCCCAGGCAGCTAATCCAGTCGCGCGGAAGCTCACAGCCCGCGGCGCGGCAATGAACTTGCGCATATTCGGCGCCGGCCATTGTTATTACGCAACGATCGCAGTGGCCTGAGCTTGCCCTTTTACAGCCGGCGATGACGGCGATGCGCACGCGGCTGCAATTAAACTGCGTGCCGAGCAAGCAGTTTTCGGACGCTGGAGTGGATAACGGCTCGAATGCTGAGTTGACGGTATTGGCGGGGCTGTTAAAATTGCAGGGCGACGGTGAGTGCGTGGAGCGTCCGGTGTGTGTTTCCGGTGCGAGCGAAAATTTACGGTTTTTATTATTGCGTTGTTAGAAGTGATGGAGTTCGGTTTATAGATTGCTGATGTAAAAATTAATTGGGCCGAGATACGCCGCGGAGCCGTAAAAAATTATTGCACGCGGCAAGCTTTTGGGAACCGCACTTTTCGTAACAGGCCGCTTGACTTTCCAAATTTCTTAATCAGGAGTAACGGGTATTGCGTGCGCGGCGCATTGAGTGCCGTTTTGATTTATTTAAAGTTCGATTCCAGATTTTAAAGGAACGGGCGAGCGCAGAGCCACCGAGAGCCAATTTGCATAAGAATTCGAAACGCTCGGAGCGAGATTACAGGTTAATGAAAACTTTATTGCACGTCAGAGAGGATTTAATTTTTGCGCGCGCGCCTCCGCGCTTATATACCTGCCGCTCTGGGATATTGAATCGAAATTTATCGTCGGAAATTTTTCGCGCAAGAAAGGACGCGCCGTTGTGCTCACTCGCGCTCTTGAATATTTGCGTTGCTCGTAAAAAGCGCGCGGTCGTCTGCGCCTGCAACAGCGTATACACGTACCTATATATAGGAAGGAAGGGACGGACGAGAGGGAGAGAGACGACGGGCCTTTAAAGAGGCAGACTACATATTGATTGTCAGGAGCGAGCAAGCAAGCGGCCCTTGCTCGCGAGTCTACCGCAATAAAGAGAGAGAGAGAGAGGAGGAAGGAAGGATGAATGGATCTCGTTGGAGAGCGCCTGGCTCGCTCGGCAAAGACGAATCCCCCGGCCGTCTTCATTCACAGACGTAACGCGCGAGTCTCTCGAATTAGCGTACATCATTCACTGTCGCGCTGAGGCGCAGTCTCCGGCGCGCGTTTAACTAGTGCATCCACGGGTAAATAGATGGACGGTGAGTTCGTGTAATAGGGGTAACAAAGCTTGGGCTCTATGTGTGTGTTGTATATTTGAATATTGTTATGCAGACGTTGTACAACATAATGTAGCGCGTGATATAATAGGATGCATCGCTTACTGTGATATTACTGGTTAGTCTTTAAGTAATAAAAATACTGGCACGGCATTCTGTAGAAAATAAATAGGGATATCACAGATTAGCACTAAATGCATCCTCTATACGCGGTAATCGCACTCGTTGAAAAACAAAAGTACAGTCGTATCCAACAAGAAGCCAACGCGTAAATGCATCACCGGAAAACGCTCGCTTCGCCCTTGCGCACACGTCTCCGCGGAAAAAAACTCGAAAAAACAAAAGAAAATTATAAGCCGTCACCGGTCGGAGCAGCCGTAAACTTCCACACTCGAGAAAAAAAAAGCGAAAGCAAAAAGCGCGAGGCCAGACAAGCTCTCAGAAACTGATGCTCCAAAGTGACGAGACAACGCGGAGAAGACACATATACATATACACACTCGCCAATCGCAGACGGTGAGGCCGCGCGATATATACCTGCACATTTCCGATCAGCCTCGTATACGTCTACGTACTCGGGTCCCGCTCATAAATCACGATAACATAATTTATATGGTAATGCGCTCGTGAGACGAGGAGGCCGCCTTTAACCGGGCTCCCTACTGCTTCGTCGCTTACTCGCAAAGAAACACACATACGCGTGCGCGTGTATATATAGCCAAGTGGGTAGAGCCGCGGCTTGTGACATTAATTGCGCGTCTATTTACGCCACGTCCCATTCGGCAAATTGATAGAAGCTCAAGCGCTCGGCGCGGCGAAAAATTGCCAGCTGACTTTTGTCTTAACGAGCCGCGACGAGTGCAGCGCGCCTAGGGAGTATTTATGTATATATACGCGCGCGCGCTCGGCTCTCTCGCGTTCTCCGGCTCGTTGTTTATGTAGGGGGTACATAGCGATCGGCCGATCGGGAATCTAAACGCGGCGTGTACAGAGCCGCTCTCCCAAGGCTCCTATATAGCGCCTGAATAAGCTGTGAAAAAGAGAGATAAGCCGCTTGCGCGCGCGCGCGGCCGATTGTATAACATTGCGCGTATATAACGTTACTTAAGTGTATACACGATTGGCCTGGCGTTATAGACGACGGCCGCCGATAATTTATGTCTATTTACGGCCTACCCGAGACCGGCATCGCGCTCTATATCGACAGATCCGAGCCCCGACGCTTGTAACGCGACGATCGTGCGAAAAGGACAATTTATCGGCTGATCAGCGCCTCGGCTTAATCGGGCCCGAAATGCATAGATAACGCGCGGGGAGCGGATAGTCATTTGGCGGAGAAAGATCTTAACGATCGCGGCTGAGAACTGGCCGATATGCATCGATCGGGAGGCGTGGCCGCGTCTATTTACACGCGGGACTGCTTTAAGTTTCGGTGTTTATTGTCGCTCGGGTGTAGATCGTCGCCGCAGCGCGGCGCAAGTGAAAGTGCAGGGAGGCCGCTGCTGTCGGTTTGTGGGTGGCTTTTGCCAGGAAATCTGCATAGATGCGGCTCCGAAAGGAAAGTGCCCGCCAGGAATAATGTCTCTGTCCGCGCGAGAGCCGATGACTCGGCTTCTGCAGGCTGCCAGAGCGCCGAGAGACACATTCGAGCCGCTGCTGGGGCTGACTATATAAGCCATATATATACCGGCGAGCGGAGAAAATACGACGTACGCTCGCGGTATAATGCATACACGATTTCGTTCCGAGATTTATGCGCTCCCGTCACGGCGAGCGCGCGCCCGTTTCTTAGACGCGCTTTTCTTGCTCTCGATGATATTGACTGTTTGTTCTAAACTAATTTTACGGATGTATCTACCTTTATGGTTGGTATAGGACGGTTGGGGGGGCTACCCTCGCGTTTCTCTTCGGCCTGTCAAGAGGCTTTCCGTTTCTGCGACTGTATTGATTTTTCATGGGTTTGGTGTAATGCGCGGCTTTTGCTTGGAGTCTTGATGTGCGCGTAGGTGGTTTGCGGGGGATCAATCGCGCTGAATAATAAACGAGTTGGTCGACTTTTGTATATCGAGGTAATTATGTGGTGTTGGATTAGTAGTCTTCGGTTTTTGTATTATGGATGGGTATGAGGTGATGGGACGTCGTCGCTTTCGAGTTTGACAGCTCATTAATCTTTACGCTTGATGAAGATTTAAAACGACTGCAGAAAAACGTACTCCGAGCGCAAGAAAAGTAAGAAAAATAGCTTCGAAAGAAGCAGCCAAGGATGTTATAAGTCTTTTTCCCCGAAAAAACACGCGCTTTAAATAAACTCAACGATTGCTTTTCTCGGCGATACAAAAATTATAGAGAAGAAAATCAAGCCGGAAAATAAAGTTATCCCAGGTAAAATATACGCCTATCCGAAGAGTTTATGGCTCTATTAAGCATGAAAAATCCCAGCCGCGTCAGGAATTTACTGCAAAGTTGTTTTTCGAAAAGCCGCAGAGCGCAGATCGAAGCCGCCAGATAATTCGAGAAATATGATAATCCGCAGATATAATTATTAATCAACGATCCTCTCCGATTCCCCCGACCCGTCCTCTATCCCGTCTAATTTATAAAATCCCCCCTCCCCCACAAACCAGGTATATCCAATGCACACGCGCTGCTTTCATTAGTCCACAATTTTCGCCGACCGACTCGCTTCCTAACGACATTTCCCGCAGCAAAGCTTCCCAACCGATCCTCCTTTTTCCCCCCTTCATCCTCACTTTAAAGTGAAAAACGATAGTGTCAGTGCGAGAACTGCTACCGAGCCGAGCACGAAGAGAGAGAGAGAGAGACGATATAGCGCGCTAATTAAGCTCTCTATCGAGAGAGTCCGCGCACGAGTTTTTCTCTCCCCGACGCCGCGCGGCATAATGAGCGCGCCCGAAGCAGTCGAACGAGCGAGCCGCGCGCGCAAGATTAGCCCGTCCCCCGAGCATAACGTGTATACACGGCCCTAATGCGCCGCGACAAACGCTCGGCGAGCAAACGAGCTGCTGCAGCAGCTCTCCTGTGCATATCCTCTCCTGCCGCGCTTATCTCCGCGCCTGCATGTGTTTGCGCCGGGAGGAGTGTACTTTGCGCCGCTCATTTCCTTATCGCCGCTAAATACTCGGCTTCGCGCCTACGCGCGGCTATTTTTCCTGCACCCCGGAGCGAGGTCTGTCCTCCAGGCCGGGGATGAAATATACGCCCGGCGCTTATTAAGGAGATGCCTCGTGTAAGGGTATCCCCTTAATTACCGAGCGTTTATGTAATAATTACGCGTGCCTTTTCGTCGCGAGGCTGTGTGTATACAAATTCGCTGTCGCACTCGGTCGGCAATAGATCACTTTCTTACATATATATACGTGTAGTCTCTGCGTATTATATACATCCGTTTGAGCTTGCGGGACGTCCGTAGCGGCAGCACCGGCTATATAGAGCCGGGGCAGATAAGGCCTTTCTCGTTAACGCTTTATCGATCGAGCGAAGAAGAGAAGAACGCTTCTATCTGATTGCTATATACGGCTGGAGAGAGAAAAGGAGAGGGTACACTGCACCCCTTGTGCCAGCGCGTCCCCGAGCAGACTTTTCTCTTTTCCACCCCCCCCCCTATGGCCGGCGCTGCGGGGAAACTGAGTCGTTTCTCATTTCTTCCAGAATTTCCCTGAGCTGGCTATTGATTCTTCGCAACTACTTCGCGGTATGTATATACACGCGCATTTTTCTTTTCAGAGCTCGTTTGTGCCTTCGGAGAATTCATGCATCCGATTAGCGAGGAGCTGGATTTTTACCGCAGTTGAGGTTTAAGTTATGGCCGCGTTGTGGATTGCCGAGTCTCTGCTTATGGATGTATTCTCGCTGTGGATGAATAAACAAATGAAGCGGTTCAATGTCGCGGGCACGGGAAAACAGGCTGGGGAAATATAGTAGCGTAATTTTGCGCGTTAAGCGTTTCTGCGTAGAGGGAATATAATTGTTTCTTTCAATAAATATTTATGAGGCTCGCGGCTATTTTTTTGCCGGCTCGCTCGAGCGAATCTACAAATTGAAAGGGTCGTTTTCAATTATTTAAACAAAGCCATTTGCAAGTTGCCACTGGGAAACGCGCGCCGATTGATATTTTACGTGACAGCTGAGAAAATTGCAAAACTGACGAGGCGTTAAATTATTTATCGTTGTTCACTGAATTCGCGCTGCGCGCCTGTACACACACACACACAGCGCCGGGACATTATTTCTCAGGCGAGATTGTAAAGATAGATAATTGCAGTTAGCAGCAATAAATATGTACGCAAACTGCTTTGGAAACATAAAACTGGCCTATAAATACCAGCGCGCTCTCCGTGCTTCTGTGTGTCTGTATACGCGAGCTCGCGCGGCGAGCGTTGTACAATAACGGCAATTAGCTAGGTCGACTAATTGTCTTATTTATCATAATGGAGATATTATCGGGCACCTTTTCAATAGATTTCGATACTGATTTATGGTGCGAACGGACAAGCTTATCTTGATTCTCAAAAACCGCGAACGCCGCGCGCTAAATATATCTATACAATATCGCGTTGCAGAGGAACGAAACAATATACAATTACGAGAGAGAGAGAGCCAAGTGCGACACTTCCGCGCTGGCAACGACTTCTTCTCCTGGATGTATACGTATGCATCGGGGTCAACGAGAAAAGAGTGCGCCGGTCCGCCTCTTGTGTTTTCGGCAATTTTGGCAGCGCCACTGTATACAGTCGCAGCGCAGCCGGCGAGCTTGAGAATAAGTCTTTTGTTGAATATTCAGCGATTCAGCAGCAGAGGCGGCACATATATACAGGCGGCGCCTCGAGAATGCACTTAATACGGTTTGAATCGTGTCCGTCTTAGGGCTGGGGAGAGAAAAAGAAGCTTGCACGAGAGAAGAGAGACAATGTAGGCCGCGCGCGAGTCTTTGACTTTCTCGCGGGGGGCGGGGGATAATAAAAAACGCTCCGGCCGCGCGAGAAATAGGCAAGGAATAATAAAAGTACGCGCGAAGCGCGAGCAAAACAAAGGCGTGGAAAGGAAAACCGCGAGCCGAAACGGTGACGAGAGAGTGAGATAGGGGCGAGGCGAGGTAGTTGACTCGTCGCTGAAGGGTGCGAGCTTGGCTGCGAAAAGATCGAGCACCCTTGATCTGAAAGGCATGTTCCAATTTTATTTCTTCTCTCTGTCTCTCTCTCTCTCTCTTTAGGCCTGTGTGTCATGTATACTCGAAAGAGAGAGAGAGAGAGAGGCGCGCGTGGTGTGTATGAAAAGGAAGGAGTGCAGCGAGTGGCAGGCATCAGGGGCGAGAAAACAGAAGGGCTGCGCCCGCTTAAAATAACCCGGCGCGCGGCCTTATGGCATTTTCGAGAAAGAAAAGCACCTTGTGTGTGTACACCCGCAGGCGTACATACATACCACTCGTGCCTGCCTCGCTCTCCGAAAATAAACGTCTTGTATATATATATGTACACTTACTATACGGCCACGAAAAATGTCATCTCGCGAGCGGCGAATCTTTGTTTCTCCTCCACACGCGCCGGGGATGGCAGACGTATTAAAGAGCCTCGGGGGGGCGTCGACGTATTTACGTCGAGGCGCGAGCACGAGCCATCAGTCTCTAGAGCGGCTCGAAAAAGTCATTTGTCCGCAGGCCGGCAATCTATCTATTAGCGGCTCTCTCGCCTGTAATCCTCAGCGCGGCCAGAGCTAATTCGACAGAGAGAGAGCAATTACGTATGCGAGCTAAGCGCGAGCAGCGGCTGGCTGCGCGCACTTCTGGTTTTACGGGAAAAGATCGTGCGCCGCATGCGAGCTTGCGCTAATGGAGCCAAAAGAAAAGGAGACGAGCCGTAGACGAGATTTAAGAGAGCGGCCAAGCCAAGCAAACGAGTTTCCGCCGTTTACCTTCGCCTGCCGCTGCTACAGGGGGGCAGACTTCTTCGCCTGTATACGCACTGCTCTTTTGCAGAATCGCTCGTCCGCGCTGCACACATACACACACTCGGACACGCGCGTAATTTATTGTATTCGAGCGCGCGCGCGCGCGCCGGTGTAACGGTGCGGCTAATCAGCGGCTAAGAGCCGAGAGAGCAGTACACACACGCGGCTTAACGGGTTCCCCCGGAGCGATGCAGCGTCCTCCGGCACCTCCTCGCACACGCGCCGAGGAGAGACCAAGTGCGCCTGACCGCGTGTTTTCAGTTGCTAACCGGCTGCGTGCGGTCTCGACGGTTTCTTTTTTT
>JAPYZA010015090.1:0-15014 GCA_030522685.1 Eupelmus azureus | reverse complement strand
AGTCCATTTTTTTTTTCAAAATTAAGTTTATGGGCTTTTGTAGGGCTTAAGCCCCCTTTGTCATATATATAAAATTCATAGGGTGGGCGAAAAGTTTATATTTATTGGAGATAACATATGTTTTACTAGTTAGCAGCTTCTATTGAGAAAAGAATATAAAATTATGGCCGTGATTATATTTATATTTAGTGCTATAATGAGTTAGATAAATGTTAGATTTTAACTCGCTTTCTTTGATTTCAGACACTTTTAATTTTAAAACGTCAGTTTTTCGAAAATATGAAAAATGGTCTTAACTAGTTCTCTTGGAGAATCGCAAATATATGTTTCGTCTATAAACTAAACATGTTTAGTGTTTGTAACTAAAAGTCATACCTAATAGAAATAAAATAAACCATAATTAAATGAATTTTTACGCTTAAAACAAAGAAACATAATTAACAATAAAATTTACTTTAAATTTGCAAATGAAAAAATACCCAATAGCGAAAAAGATAACTTGCCACAGATGCTTAATAAAACCTTTGCTCATCTGCTATTTTCCGTCCTATAAACAATCGAATTTTCTCAAATTCCACACATAATCAATTACCCATCACCATTCACACCCATTCCTCGCAAGTACACATTTAATTCCCAGCATTAAAAAGGCACCACATCCCTCAAAACTTCTCATCAGCCACACCGACATAAATCCTCCAAAAGCAACTACTTGAAACCAAAGCCCGCGAGCATCATCCAAACAAATGACACACCTTCCCACACACATATCCTCCTCTCGCCATCCTCGCCCGAAAAGCCATCTCGATTCCTGCGCTGCTTGCACCTCCTCCCAATCCCCGGCATATCAAAACCCGATCCCCGCGCGTCTCTCGCGCCCAGCGTAGATGGGGCGCGCTTTCTCTCTCTCTCTCTCTCAACATTTTTCCAGGGCGTTTCCGTTAAGCGCGTCGCCGCGCGCTGGGACCCCTCGTCGCAAGAGAGAAGAGAATACCGCGCGCGCGCGCGACGTCTGGGACGGCGCCTATTGTAAGTCGTCGGGCGGAAATGTTATGCGCGCGTTTACACTGCAGACGTCTCGGCGCTCTCTACCCTCTCTATATCTCCCTGTTGATGTATCTCTCTCACTCTCTCTCTCTCTCTTTCCTTCTGTCTCTATCTCTCGCGCTTCTCTGTACATTCGCGCTGCTTTAGGGGAGAGCGAGAACTGGAGTGCGGCTCACTTTGTTGCCGGGAGACGCGCGCGCGCGGCTCTGTGTTTGATATTTCGCGTAAATGAATGATTAGGTGATTGCTGGCTGGGGAGCGTGAACTGATTTTTTTATACGCTTTAAGCGACGGGCGCGACCCTCGTGGAGCCTGAAAAATTCAGGAGCTTTTGAATTTTTTAAGGATGTGCCGGCGTTCCAGGGCCGCTTGTTCGCGGGGTTGGTGAAAGTTTTAGAACGACGCGCTTGTCAGCGCGGGTGTAATTGGCGAGGAATTATACGAGTTCGATGAGGGAAAAATGAAAGTTGCCGGGTTTTTCGTTTGATTCGGGGATCGCGAGGGGAGCGATTGCTGTTTTCTTTTAACGGGGAAAATTGTTGCGGTTCGGTAATTTTTTTAAGCGATGTAAACGCGGATTTTGATTACACAGCTCGGCGGTGCAAACAATGCAATCGCTAAAGTGCAGTGTGCATAACGAAATAGCTGGCGCATAACTTAGCGAATTCACGCTGCTGTTAGCTCGTCATTTTGACTGGGGCTCAGACTTGTTTGTCCACGCAGAATCATTTTCGCAAATGGTAAATAACAGCGAGTGGCTATTCAATAATGCAATTTAATAGAGAAATGGGGGAATTTTGGAGTTTAATATTTAGTTGAAGTTAGGTCATTTATTGTTATAAAATTTTGCAGATATTTAAAACGGATTAAGTTATTTTGTTTGCTAAATAATGGGTTATGGTAATTGTAAGTCTATTAAAAATAATAGTACGTACGTTATAAAAATAATAACAATAATAATAAAAATAATAAAATATCTACATCTATTTTTTTCAATATTTTTTAATCCGCTGTCAAATTATAAGAGTTTGTCGGAGTTTAACGTCTACTTTATGACTACTTTATTTGATTATATCGCTTATTTATAAATTTCTATTTCTATTTGCGAAACAATTTTTCAATAATAGAGATTTAATTAGAATGTTTGAATTTGATTTGCGTTAATTGATGAATTTACCGACTTTTTATTCATACGTCTTATATTTTTATTTAGTGCTTTTAGGTATCCTATCTTTAAAAATATTTCCTTGATACACCCAGGGTTGAAAATCCGTTCAAATTTAAACACCCCTCAAGTGTCTATATTTGGGCGAATAATCGATGTGTATTGCAATTTTCCTCAGTTGAAATTATTACTATATGCTATACATATACATTGCTTAAAAAAATTTATCCAAAGAATAAAATTCTCTACTGCGTGAAAAGTAATCCACAGAAACTATTTAAAACCCATTTAATAATAGAAAAATAATGTAATTTTCCAAAATAAAACTCTTCTAAACTTACATTTCAAAGAGAATTATGTAAAAACGCGATGTTCCGAACTTTCAAACACCCAAAGTTTTAAAAACGTCAAAAAGTTCATAATTAAATCTCGATGAAAAACAATAACCAAGTTTAAAAAAAAGTAAGACAGAATCCTTCTAATTACCATCTAATATATTTACTGTTTTCAAAATTTATTCTCAGCTATAGTCCGCGCGAGAATGATACTTTCATACGCTGGACCTTTTTTCGCGGCGCGATCCTTTTTTTTGCGCGCCAGAATGCGCGCCAAAACTTCTGGGCAAGTTATTAATATGCACAGGCAAGGAGAGCAAAAACAGGAGAAAATAAAAGTGCTGGAAAACTCGCGTCTATTACGTATTCTAATAATTTCGCGTCTCGCCGTACTTATGATGGTCATTGTAGCTTTCGCGAGAAAAATGTAATGCATAGCTGAATGTATAATTTTAATTGTCATATTTTCTTTTTGCGCGTCGAATGAGTATGTAAATTTGCACTTCACTAATGTAAAAAACTTAGCATTTTTTAACAATAACCTTTTAATTTTTTTAAAAACCGTGGTGTATGTAAACTTAATATGTTTTTTGTTACACACTCTTTCCTTTTCTGTTTTCTTACACCAGAAATGAAAGACTTTCAGATTTGATGAACAAAAGTAAAAGTCTTTGAACAGAATGGAATTTAGTCCATTCAATCACATCATATAGTTACTTTATTATGTCTAACAACTACACCAAAAATAAACGAGTACGCTTGCAAACACCATGAAACTTTTATGTTTTTAAACAGATAATAAATCATTTAAGTCGGGCTATAAAGAGTGTTGGAATCCAGTATCGGGCTTCGTCCATATGTCAGATTCACAATTAAGTCACGTTTAAAATATTTTCAAATATTATTAGTAAAAATATTCATCACTTATTTTATTACTTAAAAATTCATATTATTAATATTATTTTACATCGAATCACTGTACAAACTATTGATATCTTGTGGAAAGTTTAATATTTGATTAATTAATTAGATTAATTAATGCAGTGCTTGAATATAGTTTAATATATTGAATCTGAATGAATCATTACAAACTTATTCTTTTCGTATTTTCCATTTTACTCTATATCGATACTTTTCAGAGATATTTTGAGAACTAGAAAATTGAGTATATATATCATGAATAAATTAATTAAAAACATTTTAATTTCATTTCAATTATCAAGTTATTAAATTATTAAATTTTTAAAATAATTATTGTACGGCTTGAAATACACTTGAAATAAATATATACATATAAATATTTAAACTATTTATGAAGCAGTGAGATATTGCCATTAACGAAGTTAATATTCGCTAGATGAATTAAAAGATATAAAATGAATAAAGTAGTTAAAGTCTTTTTCACTACCCTAAATGAAACACCATTAATTTTCTATTATTAACCATTTATACCTTACTGGTTAATAAATACTTCTCCCATCTTAAAATTTATAATTTGTTAAAAACGATTCAAAAATATAAGTATGTCAGAAACCGACAGACGACAATTATAGTTCTTGTATTAATTGAATATTATTTTACCTCGTTAAATCAATGACATGCGAATTTTCTTAGACTTCTAAATCATGTCAGAAACTGATCGAACGTTCGATGTCTGTATTTCAAGCGTCGTAAGGAGGTAACACAACACACAAGACAGGTGACAAGAATATAAAAAGACCAGGTCAACAAAATTGAATCATGGAGTTCGAATTCAGTATTGATCAGGCTCCTAGTATTCCTCAATTAAGATTATTACACAAATGAAATTAATAATTCATACTATACTTCTTCAAAATGTACATTTCAAAATTCCGATTTTCCAATAATTATTATTTTGAAATGTTACTGTTATTATAGTTCAGACTTACACGGCTATACTTATTATATAATTATTAAACTTTTCGAACTCATGTTCAATTATTGTTATTCTGTTATATATCCCTAAAATTATTCTTAAATTGATTCTCGTTTGGCTTAAAACCTTTTCTGTACCTACGTATGTCACAGAACTATGCCAAATTTATAACATTTTCCGCGAAAATAAATAGGTAGTTTTCAGAAGAAATAATACCTTGAATAATACGCTTCACAATTGGGCAATCTTAAAATAAATTACAAAAATTTATCAAAATCACCGCAGCACATCAACCCACAACTAATTATAAAAACTCAAAAGAAACAAAACTAAAGCCAGCCAATCCCGCCGCCCCATAAAGAAAAACATCCCTCAAACACAGCCAGCCGTGCCGAGCAATCCACTTTCGAAACGGCACTACAAAATCTAAACTGACTCTCGAAAAAAAGCCCTCTCGCCGTCCGCAAAAAAAGCGCATTTTCCCCACTGCAGCATTCGAAATGCGCGCACTCCGGCTAAGTAAAGCGGATATACCGGTGAGAGGCCGGAGTAACGGCTTCATCCCCCTCGGCAGGGAAAAAACGAGCGCATCATCGAAGAAAATCTTCGTCGCGGACGCGGCCGATCGATTCGCGCTCAGTCATCGCACGGGTGTAAAATAGCGGTTTTCTTGTAATGGTTCTATCCTCCAGGCCGGTGTGAGGCGATTTTTTTTTAATGGTTGAAGTTGTGCGATCATCTTTGAGGTTTGATATTTAGGATCGTGTGAGTGCTGGCGGTGAAGTGATTTGGTGGTCGTTTGTGTAAGAGGGGTTGGATGGGAATTGCTATGCTTTCAAAGTAGTGAAATCAACTAATAGTCTAATATCTAATAGCTTATTATAATTTTTACTCTTACTATTTGAAAACATTTTTCATTTTCATAGATGCATAAACCATAAATATTAGTTAATTTATAATATTTTTGCAACTTTTTACTATCCTTTGAAAATTTGAGGTAAAACTAACATAATATTTTTTGAGGTCATAAGTAAAATTTCTAGTTGTACGAGCAGGTTATTTCCTTAAAAAATCAATTTGAAAAAGGCTATAAACCTACAAAGCATTCGCCAGGTCATTTAAGCTCCAGCTTTTAAACGGCAATATCTCAACAAGTTATTTAAGTGACTCATACAGTCTTTTGCTTTATTACAAAAGAAATCATGTTATTTCTATTATTTACCTGAAATTGTTTGAACGATCTACTTTTATTTAAATTATAATCTTTTAAACAAGATTGTATTGTTTTTCCTAATTACTTTTCTATGATACTTAGGCTTTTAATCGATTAAAATGTATATTTTGTAGAATTGAATTAAATCCTAGCTTTTTGAGGTTCATTAAAAAAATTTTGAAAATAGAAGTTTATAAGTTTTGTCGACCTCTCATAAAGTTGAAACAATATAATTTATAACAGAAGAACGTTTAATATCTATTTCAACTTCTATAATATAATAATTTTTAATAAACTTTCGTATTTTTTCTTCAAATTCTTTTTTCAAATTTGGTAATTGGTTTGTTCATCTGCGAACTTGAGCAAACATTTAAATTTTTTATGGTTTATAAAAATTATTTTAATTTACAATTAGATTATTGATCAATAAGCTTTAAGCAGTAAAATTTTGCAAATTTAAATTTCAGACTAATAAAAAAGCTTACCTAAAAGACATTGATAAGGTCTTTTATAATATTTTAATCTACCTTCAATCTTTGTGTTTTAAATTATGATTCTTTCTTAAATTTACTAACTTTGATTTCTGACGAAACCTTAAATGCTTAATACAACTTTATGTAAAATAATCTAACCTCTTTATAAAATAGTACCATTACTACTTATACTGGATCAGTAGTAACAGCCTCGTTCAGGTTAGACGACGGATATTTTTTATTTATTTCCTCTAATAGATATTATACATGCTTTTTAGTATTTTCATACAAGGTAATCGATTCAACTACGGATGTATTCTTAATTCATTAAAACAAAAAGCGTAAATGTTTTATTCTATGTAATATACTATCTTCGGGTACAAAGTATAAAAGATACTATCTTCAGGTATAAATTTTCAATGTTCCATATACCATATTCTTAATTACATTACAACACACTTTTTCATCGATATGCAAATTCCACCAAAACAACAGTTAATCCCTGTTAGTTTGTCAATTGACGTTAATTCTCACTCGTATACCTAAAACCAATCTCCCTTCGGAAGCAAACATTTCATACTAAATCTCGGACACTGCTTATCGTTAATTTACCGATTCAATTATATTCATTCGCTGGAAGTCAAAAGACTTACCAATGAAAGAGAAGTAAAAAGAGAGAGAGAGAGAGAGGGATGGAGCAAAGTACACGGAAATTAAAAGTAAATCCTAAAAAGGCACCGAACGACGAAGAAGCCAGCTCTCGCTAGCATCAAAGCCGCATAATTCGAGAGAGAGAGAGCTCTGGGTGAGGTGCAAGAGCGGCAGTTTAATTAAAGATCCGCTGGATAAGAGTTCGATTGATTCCCGAGGAGATTCCGCTCCGTGTGCCTCTGCGCGCCATAATAAGCGAGTCTCCTCTCGCAAAAACGACGAGACGCGCGCGCGCAAGCTCTAGACACTTGTACGGGCCGAACTAGCGGGCAAATTGAATTAAAATTTTCTCCTTTTTCGTGCCGATCGGCGCTCGTCTCTAGCTACTTATTTTTAGCAATCCTAAGACGCCGGCGCTCGCTGCATTAAGAAGTTCTGTAATAAAATTTACTTGCCGAGAGCTACTGGCCGGATTGTTGGGGAATTCTTTTCGCCGGCTGGCTCTGGCTGGCGCGAGCTGCGGTCATCCGTGCATGGATATTTATTCATTTCTTTGTGCCGAGATGGGGGGGGGGGGGGGGTGGGGGGGGGGGGGGGGGGGGGGGGGGGGGGGGGGGGGGGGGGGGGGGATTTAATTATGAGAACGATAATTTTCTCTCGTTAGGTGCGCTGTATGAATGTGAAGAATTTTTTAAATATTTAAAGTTACACGGCATTTTTATAACGAGAGTCAACATCGAGTCGGAAATATTTTATTCAATTTCGCTTTATCTAAAATGAAATGCATTTCAAAAATTTTTTCGTTCCATAAAATTTCTCGATAAAATTTTCAGCACCGCCGAAAAAATACTCACAAAGTGCACAAGATCTAGGAGATAAAACGTAAAATTACTGTAAAATCTCCCAAAACTAAAAAGAACATCAAATTTTCAAAAATTCATTCCACTTATTCCATTTAACATTAACTCCTCAATAATTATCAAAAAATCTTACCCAATCCAACACCTCCAACAATTTCACCCACACACCTCTCCCCAAAATTACCCCAACCCACCCCAGCCGAAAATCCCTCCACCCCCTCCCCCCCAAAAAAAACCACCACCCTCCCTCCGCAAAAACCTCCCAAAGCCAGCTCTCCCCGAACCTCCAGCACGCAGCTCAATTGAAACATAACTCTCGGGCTGCAGGCGCGTCCATCTTTGCCGGTTAGTCCGGCCTCCCCCCCCCCCTCCCTCCTCCTCGGCCATAAACCCTGTCGTCGTCGTCGTCGTCGTCCTCAACGAGCTGCCGCTGCGAAGGATACGCGCGCGCTAGGACCAGGGGAGTACACCTACACCCCCCCCCCTTTACGTAAGCTGCGGGCGGGCTCCCCGCACTCTCCGTGTGTGTGTGCGCGTGTCGAGCGAGCTTTAAATCAATGATGCCGGGCGTGCGCAGTTGGGAAATGCGCGCGCGAAACCGGGATTTCGCGCGCGCGCGCTGCCCTCCTCCTCGTCTCCCTTCCCCTAGGTCGAGCGCTTCGGGAAAAAGTGCGGAGTGTGCACGGCCGGAAGCGCGCGTGCAAAGGGATGCGCGCATCTGCGTACGGCTGATTGTGAGCTTACGTAGACGAGAGCGTTCCGACGGCTGTGCGCCGGCGTTTCTGCGTGTATTATGTGCATGCGACTGGGGTGTAGGTATATATAGGCGTATGATTGAAATTTTGGGCTTAAGGTGTAGCGCGTGTATACGGAGCTTTCCGGCTATAGGTGGGTGGGCGAATTCGAGGGGTGAAATGTACGCGTGTAGCTCGTATGGAGGCAGGACTGTGATAGTCGTACGACGATAGCATTTGTATCAGCGATGTAACTATTTCTTATGTCGCTTCCCTTTCAATTATTCGGCCGGCCTGTGTATATATCCGCTCGGCCTGCCCTATTCCATTAGAGCGTGGCAGCTCGCTTAATCTTACACCTCTAGCTCCCGTGCATGCACGCTTGCCCTTCTCTCTCCGGGCCTCACTTTTTTTTCGCCCATATATCCACCCTCTTCCTCCCTCTCTCTCTCTCCCCTATTCATCTTCCCGGCGCGTCTTAGCTCTCGCTCGTCCGATCACCCCCCCCCCCTCCCTGGGCTTTATCGCGCGGTCCTCGCTTCGGCGCGCGTCCTCCGCGAGAAAAGAACAAGCGGGAATAGGGTGGGAAGGGGGGGAGGGCAGGGGGCGAAAAGGACAGCGCGGAGAGAATTCGACAAAGAGAGCGGAGGCCGTGTAGGTGTACGCAGAGAGGTACAGCCGAGCGGAAAAGAAAAAACATCCGCCTGCCTCCCTCTCTGTTCTCTCTCTCCCTCTTGGAACCCGTTCTATCTTCATCTGGCCTCTCTGTCCCTCCTATTTTCTTGCTCACAATAAACCAGTCTCTCGCTCTCTCTCGCTCTCTTTGGAGCTTTCGGTCCGCCTTTATCTCTTTCTCTCTCTCTTGCTCGCATCTGCTTTCTTCATCTCCCGGCGGTGCGCCGTCCATATCCGTCCTCTTCTGGCGGCTCCGCTCTTCCCTCTCGCTCTGACTATACCTCTCTGGCATTTAGCATACTCTTCCCCTTCCTCTCGCTGCTTTCATTCCGGCTTCTCTCTCTCTCGCTGCATCCATACACCATCTCGCACACACACACACTCACACACACGCACACGCGTATACACCTACCCTCACACGCTCACATATACACCAACACAGAAACTCTAGCACAGACACGAGAGACGGCGGCAGCCCTCGAGCTACTCCCTCCTCTCTCTCTCGCTCCGACAGGGGCACATATAGCCGCGCGCTTGCGCTCGCCCGCGCGCCCTTGCCGCCTGCGCCGCTAGTAGACGTAGTAAGAGTAATGCGCGCGCGCGCGCGCTCGAAGCCGCCGCGAAGGATATGCAGCGCCCGCCGTGTGCCAGCGCCGCCGCTGCCGCCGTTGAAGCAGGCTCTCGCGTCGCCGCCTCCGAGGCGAGCAGCTTTCGTTCAGAGTCAGGAGGAAAAAAAGCGAGAGAGATAATTACACAAGGCTCGAGAGCTCCGAGCCCGTGGACTAAGCCGGACGCGAAGTTATAGACACAGCGGACGGGTATAGCAGTGTATATATACACAGTGCGCGAATTTACATGTAGGCGCGTGTCGGCGGAATAGCCAGCGTCTCGCACGCGGCGCAGCGGTACCACAGCCGAGCGCGAAAACGCCCGAGACAGTGACAGTGTGCCTCCGCGTATACACGCACGTCTGCGTGTGTCCCCGTGCCTGTGCAATTCGTGAAACAGTGATTTCCGTCGCGCATCCGCTCGGACTCGTACTGCGCGCCAGAGAGAGAGGGAGAGAGAGAGAGAGAGCGCGGAAAATGCTCAATGTCGCGGTCGCGGCTGGTGTCGAGTGCAGCCCGATTACGTAATTGAAGCGCTCGGCCCATCGGCGCGCATGTGTGCATTATATGTGTCTCGCTGTTCTGTGTGCGCGACGGCTGCGTGTGCGCGCGCGCGCGCTTAAGGGCCCCGAGGCTGCTGGTGCGTGTTAGTCATGAATCGCGGCCCTTGAAAAGCCGATAACGCGCGGGTTCCTGGATTTTTGGCGTTTACCACGGCGAGTCATGGCAATCACGTAGAGGCAAGTGCAGCAGGCAAGACTGGAGAGAGAGTGAGTGAGCTGGCATTCCGGCCGGACCGTACCGCGGCCGCTACTACTTACGATCTACTACTACTACTACTAGCCGGAGCTGTTAGGGGGGCTCGCGCAGAGAGAGAGAGAGAGAGAGAGGCCGCGATAAATCCGTGCAGAGAGAGAGAGCGAGCGGCAGAGAGCCCGAGACAGAGCCTGGTGTATACAGGCCGCCTGCCCCCCCCCCCCCCTTCCAGGCCACCCTCATCCTCCCCCCTCGCCCCTTAGCCCCTCGTCCTCCTCCCTTTAAGAATCGATCGGCCTTCGTAGTACGCCGAGATAAGATCCCTGTGTGCGGCGGCACCTCCACCCCCCTTCGCGCTGCTGCCCCACCGTTCTCTCCTCACTCCCTCGCTTTCTCTGTGTGTGTGTCTGTGTGTGTGTGTGCGTGTGTGTGTGCGCGCGCGCCAGCTACTCTCTCTCTTTAGCTGCGTGTGCACACGCGTAAGGGGCCAGCTCTAACCCCTCTGCTCCCCCTATACAGCTGCAGGGAGAAGAGTGAGAGAGAGAGAGAGCGGAAAAAAGGTGCACAAGGGAGCCGTTGTTTTGACCGCCGGAGCTGTGTGAAGAAAGTTGACGGCGAAAAAAGTGCGCGGGTGAGTGAGAGAGAGAGAGCGGGACACACGGAGAAGCCGTTTCTCTCGCTCGCGCTGGATGAATCGATAAAAGGGTGACGCGCGAGGAGAGAGAGAGAGAGCCGTATACGCACCAGGCGATTTTCGCCGCTACTCAAGACGCGCTTGACTGTTCCAGGTGCCTGTGTGTGTGTGCGTGTATCTGCGTGCGCGAGTGAGGCGAGAGGAAGCAGAAGCCGAGCATAAGACGCTAAAGCAGAGAAGAAGAAGAAGTGGAGCTTGCCAAGGATCAGGAGGCAGAGGACGAAGATGAGGGCTGCACTCGTGTGGCTCGGGCTTCTGCTCGTCCTGCTGCTCAGCGTCAAAGTCAGCAGGCAGCAAGAGGAGGATATACCCCACGGAGAGTGAGTATATACACCTTCTAGAGCTGATCTTTTTTTTTTTTCATTCGCTCTGCGCCAAGCGCGAGATTGATTGCGGCGAGCCGCGCTGCACGAGCGGCGCATGAGGATTATTCAAGGATGATGAGTGGTATGAGGAGGCTGTGAAATTTTTAGGTGACACGGAAGGTGTGGGTGGAACGTTGGGGTTGAGGATAAGTGATTATTGCTTATGGCTTGAGCTCGAGTCGGGAGGAAGTATTACGTGAGCGTGTTGTGGCACGCTAGGAGCGTGAGGTGGGAAGCAGATCGCGGCTCTCGCGTGAAATTCAGAAACGTCGCTGGGATTTATTGAGCAGCCGGCTGAGTTTGAGCGCGATTAAAATTAATGCCTTTTACGCGGGACTTCGGCTTTAATAAAATCGAGGCGCGTTTTGCCGAAACGAATGGTTTTTAGGATCGTTTGGCGGAACGGGAGATTTTTGGGGCGCGATTTGTATTAAACGTGAAAAAGTATCTAAAAGCTTTTTGTCGAATTTTAAACGTCTGTATTCATCGGAGGTTGAGATTAAAAGTGAGTACAAAATGAATAGGAAATTTGTTCGGTATTGCTTTTTCGGGAGGGAAAAAAATGATTTTCGCATTAAACGTGTGTTTGGAGGCACGAAATCAGCGATTCAGGACACGCGGGGAATGACTGGGCAGAGTACAATTTAGGTTAGGCAGAACAACCGGGAGGAGGCACATCAGTATGTTCAACACACTTCTGAAGGACATGTTAACCGGGACAAACTTGTTATTCTCTTTTAATTAAAACTTGAACTCATTGTTAATTCATTTTGATTAATAACTCATAAAAATTGCAGTACTGCTGTTTTCAATGACTCGGATAATGGTTTAGTAATTGCTAAACTTGTGTAAACTGATTTGTTAAACATGCTATTAGATTGAAATTTTTATGAGGGTGTAGAAACTGTGACTATACCTTTTAGTCTTTTAATTGTTACTCTAATGTAACTTAGGCAATCCTGTATAAATTTAGCTTTGCAGCTATATTAGTTTCAAACAGTATTCATTTGTATAAATTATTATATGCTTTTTAAAAACTTTATATTAAATATTGAAACGATTAACTAAAAGATTATCTAAATTTCATTAATAAATATTGAATACAAGATGATCTATAAAACATAGATATTCCGATTAATCAAGTTTTAATTAAAATAGCTCTAAAATATACAATTATTAAATTATTTTATTCCGATTTATTTATCATTTTTACGCGTCTGCTTTAATAAATATATGATAAACAAAAAACTCAACGTTTTTTGAATTAAAGGCATAATAATTTTAATATCTTAATACGCACCAAAAAATTCCATCTCTCCTCTTTCAACTTATAACGAAACAAACCGTATTATTTAATCACACACAACTAATATAAACAATTCAAAATAAAAAAAGAAAACCCACGCATTAAAACATCCAACAAATTAAGCCAAAAACTTTCAAAATACCCCAACCTACATCCACCTACTCATAAAACATTCAGCACTCTCCTTCCCATCAACCAACTGCAAAAACCAGCCGCTAACTCCTCGCCAATCATTTCACACCGAGCCATAAAGCAAGCCTATTTTCTGCCACGCTGCCGCCAATATAAACTGGCGCGAAATTATTTTTAACCTGCCAAGCTCCACTTTGCGGCGATACTTAGCTCCGCTACAATCTCGCCTCCAGCTAGAGCCGCGAAACTCAATTTCCAGGCACTTAGGGGGGCAAAAACAGCGCGTGCGCGTTTATGGATAACGCGTAAATGCGGCCCCCGATAAGCGAAAGGGTGTCAGTCGTCGCGGGAGTCCTGTAGTTCGGGGAAACAAATGGATTGTCTCCGCGGCTGTCGATTCGGATCGGTTACGCTTTTATTGTGCTCGGCTAATAATGCGTAAAAGCTGGGGTAATCGATAACTTTTATAACGGGCCGCGGGGGGGGGGGGGGGGGGGGGGGGGNNGTGCAAATAGAGCAGAGTAAATAGTCCTAGATACACGCGCGGACGGGGGTTTATTTAGTTTTATTTCGAGTGTACGGCCCGTGTCTTTGTTCTGATAGGTAAAAAATCAACGGGATGCGTTTGTTATTATTGAATGATGTTTTTCTTTTTAACTCTTTAGGTAGAGAAGTTACAATACGATTTAAATATTTCCTTGTTCCTTAACACTAAAAGTAATAACGAATAATCCGTCAGTATGTAACGATCTTAACTCTCAATTATTTAATAATAATCACAATAATTTCAATCTCGTTCACCAAAATACTTTCGCACCGGCGAATCACAAAAAACAATTCGACATCCCGATAAACCACATCCTATAACCTATCGATCCCTTATCAACCAATCCTAAACCCCATCCGACATCACACCTCCTCCAAAAAAAGATTCAATAAAAACCCCAACCAACATGTACCAGACATTCTCTTACCATTGTACAGATCTTATCAATCCCGGCCGCTCGAACGTGCGGCTGGCGTGAAATTCCTAGCAAGCGCGCCGCTCTGCTACGCCCCCGCACACTCGTGTGCCAGAGAGAGAGACCCGCAAGTTTGGCGGATATAGGCAGCGACAGTAGCAGCTTCGAACGCGCTCGCCATGGCTTTGAAAGTGCGAAGTATAGAGGGGAGGGAAGGGGGCGAAATGAGCCGCCCGAGGCTAAGGTCGTTACGATGCCGCGCGATGCTAGAGGCCGAGATGTTCGCGAGGATGCGCGGCTGGAGGTGGAGCTTGACCCGACGGAGCTGAATGCGCATATCGATGAGGTGTTTTTTTCGCGGCGGAGGTGGGGGGTTTTTTGAATGGTCGGATTTTTGGGGTGGGTGCTTAATGTGGATGGGTGGTTTTTGAAGGCGGAGGTGGGTTCGGAAGTGTATGGAAAAGTGCATGTACAGAAAGTTTGTATGTAAGATTGGGGGTATAGAATGTTTCTTTTTAGTACGGAGAGCAGCGCAAAATAAAGTAAATTTTATAAATAGTTTGTTGTAATCTGAGCTTAAAATTAAACTTTGGTGATAAGCTAAGTTATTTTTATGTTTTAAACTCGTTTTTATATTAAAAAACAAAGAGACAATGTTCCGTTTGTTAATTAAGTTTATTGTCATGCATTTATTAAGCACAGAACGAGCACCACGTCGAGAAAAATAATTGCTATTTAACGAGATAATTTTCGGAAATTTTTTCTCGCGTATATACGCCGCTCATAATTACGATGCAAAAAGCCCCGGCCGTGTAACTGCGTTTGTCTCGTCGAAAGAAAAGTTGAGGATGCTCCGTCTGCACGACAATGGCCCTTTTTCAGGATGCCACCACGGCCGGCTTCTTCGCGCGTTTTTCTCATGCGCCGTTTCTTATTGTCTGGCCGTTTTTCAGTGTCGTCAAGACAATTATGGCAAACTCAATTACTAAGCGAAACTGCTGTTCGCGACTTTTTTTTATTCCAAAATATTTGCTTGATGACTCTTTTATTTTTATTGTGCAATATTTTTTGTATAGAGATATACGTGTAGGGTATAATGATGAACGAGCCATGACGAAATAATTAAAAAAATAATAAAATT